>SNQJ01S0059774.1:0-20157 GCA_010110895.2 Picea sitchensis | reverse complement strand
GGTTTGTGACAAGATGTCGCAGGAAAGTTTTTGCAGCCATTGTAGAGTGGATTGTTTTGACGCCAAAGATTTCACAAGAGGGACTTGATTCTCAGTGGGAAGGCTAGCAGTCTTCCAAGAACAAAGAGAACAGTGGGTCAGCAGCAGCCAGAGAACAGTGGTTGAGAGACATAACCAGTTGCAGTGCAAGGCATGTCAAGGTATCCAGGTGATTGTCAAAAAGACTTTTCAAGTAGAATCAATTGATATAACTTGGAAGTAAAAGAGTATTGAAGCTCAGGCAGATAATCATAAGCTTTTGTGGGTCCAAAAGCCTTTCAGTGGGAAGGTGTGATCAGAATCTGGACCAGGGGTCAAAATTTTGCTCAAAAATCAAAGTTCTCAGAATTGCCTCAAAACAAATAGGTGCGTAGCCCTCATCGTTACGAACCCAACGCAACTCGTTTGGGTTCAAACGAACGTCGGATGAGTGAGATATCGCGTTCTGTTCGAATCATCAAACAGGAAAAAAAAATGCGCTGACTATGCAGTCCGTACAGGATGACGTAGCAGGGGTACGACCACTGATGTGGCAGATGACGTGGCAAGTGCTGATGTGTCATTTATGAGTTGGAAGATTTTGGACGAATGATATTGCGACACGTGGCATTTTTTGGTTGGTTGTACGGTGCCATGTGGCACCCTGTTTTTTTTTGGTAATGGTGGGATTCGAACCCCGAACCTCCACCTACATCCAAAGTCTTGGCAAGTTCGAATAACCAACGCACCATGCCATTGGGTCTTAACAATGTATGTTTTAAATTTTATTTAAATTATACCATGTTAAGTTTGGGTGGTAAAAATCCATGGAGTCCATGGGAATGGAACCCTAGACCTCCCACAATAGCAAACGCTTTGGCAAAGGCTGCGCAACCAGCGCGCCACCATATATTACTTATTATATATATGATTTAACATATATTTAAATTCGTACATATTGTAGTTTGGAGTGGGGTCCGAGTTGGGGCTTAGCCCCAGCCCCCAGTTACATGTGTCCGCCCATATGACCATGCCACACTTGCGCGCGCATTTTTGTTTAAACGGTCCTCCAACCCACGCACCCACCACATTTCATGCCTGGGTTCAATCATGTAAAGGTGCCTAATTTTTGCGCGTTAAGACTTGGTCACATGGTCCATGCGCCCAACACCTCTGCGGTTAGGGGCTTAATTCCATTAACCGTCCTACAGTTGCACCCGCTTTTTGGTTATGCACCCAGTGCTAGGTTTTAGCATGAGATTGAGTGTGTGTGCTAGGTTGGACGTACAGAGGTGCATTTTGGCGAACCAGAGACATCAAGCTTGAAGGAGGAAAATGGCAGGAGGCCTATCTTCTTCATTTTTTGGCCAAATGAGGTGCCGAAAAAGCCCAGCTAGGGGTTTTTGGATGTTCTGAATCCATTGGCACTATTTTCAAAGGCATTTGAAGACTTATTTTGTAGGTTTTTCACCATTGAAGTTTCAGAGAGCTCCAGGGAACTTGAAGCCCTCATTGATTGAGGCCAAGCTCAGAAGAGCCCAAGTCTATTTTCTGTGACTGAATAGTCATTTTTGGCTAATTGTTATGCTTTGAACACATTGGGATAGGTTTCAGATCCATTTGAGGACTTTTACTGGTGTTTTTTCCACAAGGAAGCTCAGGGAAGCTCAAGGCCCCATGTAGAAGAGGTCATGCTCGGATGAGCCATGATCCGTTTTCAAAGTTCTATTAGTCATTTATGGGGTTTTTATGTATTCTGAACCCAATGGTATAGTCATTAATTCCATTGGAGTTGAGCAGCAGCTTGTAAAATAATCTTTGACAAATTAATCCCAGAGAGCCTAGTCCATTGATGGAGGCTCAAGGAGATGTAGCCCAGTTGGGGGTAAACTCCTTTATCATCTTGTTATTGTTGTGAGTTTGTTGGTTTATTTGCTGCAAGTTATGTTTATTGTGTATATGTTTAAAACACATATTTATCTTTTTAAATACCTCACACATAAACATTTAAAAGATGCATAAACTTGGCACATAATTTATTTTGCATAATTAAGACATTGAGCAAGGTCCTGGAAAGTTTATTTTAATGGAATAGAGGGTGCTTGCATAGCATAAAAAGTCATCCCCCTATTTTCATATCACATATGGTCAAATCGAGATGATATATGTCATTGTAATTTATATAATGAATTTACATCACATGTAATTTATTTATGGTTACAATTATACACATCTTTGACTTATAATTTTAATTCAACTTTCTAGGGGAAAACCCCATAAAGTCATCTAAATACCTATGTCTAAGAATATCTAATGAAAGAAGTTGTTGCAACTACTGTATCAAGTCTAGGAGAATGTGTGCCTTATTGTCAGGAAGGATATGTCTCATCTCATAGGAATTGTACATGCCAAAAATTAAAATACAATTACAAATACTTTAAAGTTGTGTTTACAAAGTATTTTCCAATTTCAAAATTAAATACATAATCAATGAAAATATAAAAAATATGTCTGACTAACCTTGTCCAAGTAACTATCTTGAATATGATCCTCTATTTGGTCGTGACAAGTATGCCCATAATGAGAGCATCGATGCAGAACAACTGGGTTGGAACCATGATGTCCAATCTGGTCAGATGTAGTGCATGGTATCGAATCAACATGGATTAAAGGCCTTACACCTAGTGTTATGACATCATCATACATGGTTTTCAACAAGAAGCTACCACAAATGCACTATGTTGAACTAGACTACATGCTAGGGATGATATTGTAGTACTAGTGGCCCAAATACCTATCTCCAAGTTGAGATGGCTTGACGGGGTGGGTGGGTGGGTTAGGCATATGCTTAGGAGAAGGAATCCATGTTAATGGGTTATTCCTGGTTATTTATCGATCCTAAGTAGAGCCAAGACTAAGCCCCCAAAATTTATCAAGGTTAAAATAATTGACATGGAGACCCAAATATTATAACTCTTTGGTCGTGACAAGTATGCCCATAATGAGAGCATTGATGCAGAACAGCTGGGTTGGAACCATAATGTACAATCTAGCCATATGTAGTGCATGGTCTCAAATCAACATGGCTTAAAGGCCCTACACCTAGTGTTATGACATCATCAGACATGGTTCTCCATAGAAAGCTACCACAAATGCACTATGTTAAACTAGATTGCATGTTAGGGATGATATTGCAGTACTAGTGGCCCAAATACCAATCTCCAAGTTGAGGTGGCTTGGCGGGGTGGATGGGTGGGTTAGGCATATGCTTAGGAGAAGGAATCCATGTTAATGGGTTATGCCTGGTTATTTCTCGATCCTAAGTAGAGCCAATACCAAGCCCCCAAAATTCATCAAGATTAAAATAATTGACATGGAGACCCAAATATTATAACTCTTTGGTTATATGCAAGTTTGTTACCTCTTCCTTACTAGTTCTACTTGATTATTACACTCTTATCCTATCCCTATATTTGGGTATATCATATAATTAGCCACATGCATGACCAATGGAAGCAACATTGCTATCAAGTGAAGTGGCCAATAAAATACAAGATTGTGCTCTAGTGTTCCGAAGTTCATCAATTAAGTTTCATCATTTAAACACTGATCATTTTTATGTATGGATCTTGTTGGGTGTTAGCATTTGGGTTTGGATAAGGATTTTGCTTCATATTGGTGGAATAATAGTTGCAATTAAGAAACAAGAAGATATTTTTAAAATTTTTGTAAATTTCTGTAACTTAACAAATATATAAAAATGAAATTTCAAATAAAATCTACATGGAAATGAGATCTTCTCTCAGCAAAATTCCAAGTGACAATGATGTCAATTCCCCCTTCTTATCATCATTCCAAGTGACAATGATGTCAATTCCCCCTTCTTATCATCACCAATATTAGGCCTAGTTAACAGCATGTTTGCATTGGAAAAAATACTAAGGATGAAAAATTTCCATGGGTTGGGGAAAAATGAAACAAATATTTTTGCATTTTATTATATTAGCCAGGACATAGGAAACACACAATACCTTTAACATGTGTGTTTTGCTGGCTTGTGCATGTTTTTTTTAATGTGTGCACACATTTTTAATTTAAAAATGACGTGAATATTTACTTTCCATGTGTGGAGCTTTGATGAAGGATAAAGCTATTTAAACAATATCACATGTGCGTTCATGAAGCATGCATGTTTTCCTAAAAAAGAGCTTTGATGAAGGATAAAGCTGTTGAAACAAGAGCACATGTGCATTCTTGAAGCATGCACATGTTCCTAAAAAAAAAATGGGTGCACACTACCATTGCAACAAAAAAGGGAAGGAACTTAAGCCCACAATATTTTGTATAATCTACATAGAGAATTTTATATTTCTATTATTATTCAATCTAGATTTCACTAGTGAAGTTTTAAATGAAATCGATTACATAATATGTTTGGACTTTGTTAAAGAAAAATAATCCATTTTCTTAATTCTAGAGTTATTGGTTTGGTTAAAGGAAATTGATTCTTTTTCTTAATTACAATTATTCGATATGTAAGCACCCTTTTACTTCTAAATGGATTATAGGAAAAAAAGACTATACACAAATTTTAGTTGGTGAATCAAAATCTTAAAATTGATTAACCATTAAATCTAGATGTTTCTCAATATTTGTATAATAATGCATCTTGGATTCCACTTGTTTTAAGAATTGTTCTAGTACATAAATTGAGATGCCAAGAGGTGGAGGATAATCAATATCATAACATAGTTAGTGATAATAATAATAGTATAATATGATTAAATAAAGAGGAGATAAATAAAAGTGAACCATTACCTTGTTTTGTATCCAACAAACCTATAAAAGGTAGGCTATTCCATGCAAAATATAATCTTGAATATCAGAATGAAAGTCATGTTAATTTAATGTTCTATGTCATTCCATATCAAATGGTATTGGAGTGGTTTCCTCTTGGCATCTGCAGCCACCACAAAGGATTCACTCCCTTCTTCAAACTTTTGTAAGCATTACAAGGATATGGTCCCTCACTTCATTTGGTAATCAATGGGGACCCACACCCTCCATCTGCAGAAACTTTTTTTTTCTTGTGTTCCTAGATCCCAAAGATGAGGCAAGTAGATGACCCAACATCCTCTCTATCGGACATTTGTAGCAAAGATAATAGAGACAAGATTCCTTACAGTCTTTACATTGGTGACACTCCCTTTCCTACCACTATGTCCACTCTAACCATTGAATATATTCACCGGAGGCACTTTGACATATATTAAAAATTCATGTACTTATCCCTCTAGATATTTGAACATTTTTTAAAGCTTTATGGTCATCATAGCTCCTTTTCTTGGAAAATATGTAGGATTTCACATGTGATCACTTCTTGACTATCGTTTTCCAATCTAAATTTTCCCTAAATATTATGGTCTCTACATCACTATGTCCCCACTCATCCACTCTTCCATACATAATTTAGCACCCATGCATCTCTTTCTACAATATAAGCACAATCACTCCTTTTCCTCTCATGACTGCTTCATTGCCACTTCCACAAGCGTTATTAGTAGCCATTGTAGTCACTTCTTTGAACATGGTCCCTTCAACCTCCTCTTGCTCACAACTTGAAAGTTCATTGTGGACTTTCATGGTTATTCTCTTGAGATAGATATTGGACAATATTCTAAGGTGAATGTAGAGGACAAATTTCAATGTTTTCTTTTTCTTTCATAACTATTCTAAAGTAAGTTCCTCCCCATAAAAGGAATGACAATGTTTGCTTAAGAAACATATGCTCTCCATTGAGTGTAATTTCTCAAAATCCATGCATGACACAAGAATTATCAATATCCACTGGTGCTCGATTGTTTTTGTCCAAAAATATGGTTCTAGATGCTACATGTAGTCTCGTTCCTAGGTCTTCACTAGCTCAAAGGTATGATATATCTAAATTTTCAAACACCAATTAAACCTTTGTAGGTGGGCATAACCAACTGCAACTTTTTTTATGTTGATTCATTCATAAGCTAAAGAATGAGAAATTATAAGCTTTACTCAACCAATTAGGCTCAAGCTCAAAATTTGAGAAATTTGGACCCAATGGCACTTTGAATATGAATTATTCTCACTTTGCTTCTCAATCATTTGATGTTAAGGAATAGAAACAAAATTATCCAAGCACATGGAAGAAATGTTTTTCTGGTCTAAATGAGATCCCATATTTTCTAGTTACCAATAGCTTTGACGAAAGTGTCTTGATAGTGAAACTAAGATTCTATAGTAAAAGTACCACACAAAGCAATGTGATTTTCTTAACATTGAAACCCATCCTCCACAAAAATAATGGAATAGGTCTCGATTTTGTCACATTGTTGTCAAAATGGAAGCATACCCACTTGACGATGCTTCCATAATGGTCAAGTATGAAGTTTCAACTAATGTGTTTCAAAGAGAGGAACATGTGGAAGCATTAAGATTTAGAACCATCAAATGTCTAACTAGCAAGTGGAACAAAAGAGACATGGGATGTTGATGGTGATTATGGTACATCTCATGAAACAATGCAAACCTTACTGTTTCTACATAAGATACCCAATTCATTAGTGGATTTTCTCTCTAGCAATTGCATCTCTGATAATACTAATAATCACAATAATCAAATTGTTTCATCAATAAACAATGGTAGTGTCTCTCTTTTCAAATTGGCATCCTCTCAATGTGCTCGCTATAAAGGACAAAGTGGAAAAATAGTTTCTAGTGTTAAGATGATCACCATTGAGGAGCATCAATTTTGTGAGAGACCAAAATTACATATGAGTGCAATACATCAATTCCCTTTCTCAAATCTTGGGAAAATTGGACACACTCCTTCCAATGTTGACTGTTGACACATGGTTGGCTGGCATCCCATACTAGATCCCTATATACCTATGCATTTTGTTGGTTAATCATGGTGTATTTTTATTTACATTCTCTCACCCTCATTCCAAGAAGATGAAAACTCATAAAATGATGGAGACAGGATTTTTCCTTTACATTTTTTCTTGATGAATATTATTTTTCAAATCAATGCCCCTCTTTAAAACAATATGATTAATAAAAGAGAAAATAGTACGTAAACAACACCAAGAAATGAAAGATACTAAATAACATAAAGTAAAATAAATAAATAATACAATAGTATAATATAATTAAAATGATAGACACCCATAAATGAAAGATAATAAATAACATAAAGTAAAATTATCAAATATAATAATAGTAGAAAAAATAATTAAAATGATAGATAAAGACTTATTGCAAGTGAACCATTATCATCATCATTCTATATGCTACTATCATGATGTTATGGATACTTGCAAAAATAAAAGGAAATCAAAGAACTTAACTACATAAAATAATACTTTATATATAAGCCTATTCTTTATTATAAAGATTTCATAAAAATGAGATTCTCCATTTTACAGATTAAAAATAAGCACTTATCATTATATTTTGATCAAAACTTGGCAACGAGGGTTTGAAATTCAGGTGTGTCATTGCTGAATGATATTTTAATAAAGAATGTTACAACATCACTGAAATCTGTCTCTTAAATAACTAGATATTTAGCATTACTTGGGTACCAATTCAGTAACACGAGCATTGTACCTTAGTTACAAGGCAAAACATTCCTTAAATATGTCCCCTAAATGACTACAGATTTAGCATTACCTGGTTACCAATTAAGTAATGGAAGCATTGGCATTAGATGAAGGGCCCAGAGGAGTGTGAGCGGAAGAAGATGCGGTTGCAGACTTGTGTGACAAGCCATAACTGGTAGGACTGTTTCTGGAAACATGGAGAACTCATTGGCCAAAGGAAAGTTGTGGGATCCGTAAGTTCGGTGAATGTAATCCACCTAAAGAATCAAATTGACTGTAGACATTGTTGGACGAAGTGATGATTCGGCTTATGTATGTAAAAACCCAACATGAATGTATCTCAACGCTTGCTTTTCATCACAAGTTTCAATTATTCCTGGATCAATCACTTGCACAATATTTCCTACTTTGTATGATCTCCATACCTGCATAAGATAATGTACTTAGATGTATCCATCTTTTCCCCCACCATGTATCCATCTTAATTTTTACTTAAAAGTAAAATTCAAAATATCCTTGAAGAGAACACTTTAAGGATTTTGAATAATTTTTCATATTCTTCCATCGGTATTTTTAGATATGGATTTTTCATTTCAATCAATCATAATGTCACCTAAAAATATTATGCAAAGGATTTTTTATAAAATTAAATAAAATTAGATAAAAACAATGAAAAAATGAAAAGATATATCCAATGGAGATTCTAATTTTAAAATGTCGTATCAATTCCAAAACTTAAATTATGAGTATTTTGCATGAATCCACAATTCAAAGTTCAAGTAAGAGGATATAATTCAGAAGTTTCCTCGTAAATAGTCCTATTTTACAAAGTTTTTCTACCAAAAATATTTAATAAGTATTTTTAATATATATATAAAAAAACCCTTCGGTCAAAAGTATTTCTGATCAAACATACTTACTGCAGAAAAAATTCATCCTAAAAATCTTATACAATAATTAATGAGGGTGTCAGAGTGTCATTCACTTGATGTGTGAACCTCTGCCTAAAAATCCTCTATCTTTGGCCAAAAATACCGCTAGGAATTTTGAGACCTGATTCTCACAAACCTGCTACCCATCTTTCATGTGATTTCAAGAGCTTAATTTTTTAGTAGTACACGCAAAGAGCTAAGCATTCTGGAAGTATGGGATAGAAAAAATTCTCTATTTTTTCTAATTAAGAGGTAATAATTTTGTCCAATTCACAATTTTTCCAATATGTACTAGTGGTGTCTACACATATATCTTTTATTTTGTTCTTAGGTGAGAGTTTTGGTGTCTCCAACTGGTTGATTCTTGTAAATAGTGTCACAGTAAGTTGGTTACTACATGTTTTTTTTGGTGCCTGCAATTGGAGGAGATTGATGCCCTAGTAGGTTGTTCACATCTTACCTGAAGTTGGCGCTCACAAAAGAGATTGTGTCTCTAGTAGGTTGGTTCCTACATTATTTGTAATAGTAGGTTGGTTACTACAAACATTTATAAAGATAAGTTCATGGTCTTCTCTCGATTGGATTTCCATGTTAAACTTTTTGCATTATGATTTGATTTTATATGTGATTAGTGTTTCTCAACTAATAAATGATTGATGAATGATTAAATAAAATAAAAGGTATCTTATACTAACTCACCACCCCTCTCAGTAATCCAAAAAAAAAAAAAAAAAATGGTATTAGAGCAGGTTCCTTCCGAAATCAATTTAACCATTGAAGTTGGAAGATCTTGAGCACATGGATTGTAAGGAAGGTCTCCCTACAAACAAAGATCCTTTGTTCAATGGAACAAACTATTATCACAGAGTATGCAAATGAAAAAATATTTGAAGGCTCTTGGATTTAGTTTGGGACTCAATCAAAATAGGTTATACAAATGATGTTGGGAAGGGATTCAAGTGAAACAATGAAAAACAATAAATGTCATCTTGAGTGGCTTATCATATTTTGAGATTGTCAAGGTAATGAAGTGTGCATCAAATAAACATATTTGGGACAAGCTACAAACATTTATGAAGAGATATCCGATGATTGTTCCAACTATGAATCAAAGACAGAAGAAGAACAATTTGTGAGAAAGCTAAAGAGAGTATTTGAAAAATACAAAGGTAAGCTACCCTTCAAATTCTTTACATGTGTTAGAAAATGACATTTTGCTACTATGTCCATATGTAGAAAGGAAGATAGTGATGATGAAGAAGAAAATATCTCCATAACCATGGAAACAAAGCTTTGTTGATGAAGAAACAGTGATAATCGTAAAGAAAAACCGTGATTCAAAGAAGAATATCCTTGAAGAAAACTAATTAGTGCCCTAGGAAGAAATGTATTGCACCGCGAAAGGAATACTTCAGGAAAGCATAAAGAGAAATTTCATAAATATGAAGAGGAGGATTGTGATATTGAAGAAATAGAGAAGACAATTATCATCCTATAGAATCAACTAGAAGAGGGGAAAATGATAGGAAATAGTGGTGAGAACTAACTCCGAAGAAAAGGAAGAAAATCACAAGAAGATAGAAGTTGAAATAGTTTCCTTTTGAAAGGAACTAGAGAAAACAACCAATCAATTGAATAGACGCCAGCTTGGAAAGAGTACTAAAATCTTAGTTAATATTCTCATTTTCAAAAGGTGACATTCATTAAGACAAGTATTGAATATAACGAAAAATAAAAGACCCCCGAGGGAGATGCAAACATTAAGGTCACAAATCCACACTGAAAGGAAAATGAATAAAATCCTAAAAGTTATGCCAGTATTCTAAAAGGATCCATAAACAATGAAAGTAGTAGCAAGAAAGACAATGGTGACCATGTTAAGCCCTAATATTAGCCTTGCCACCTTAATTGGGTACATATATTAGATTAGTAATGCTATTTTTATTTATGTCGGGCTTTAGGCCATTAGTTGTAATTCTAATTAGTAATGTTATTTTAATTCAGGTCGGCTTTAGGCCATTATTTGTAATTATATCTCCTATTCTTCTATACATACCAAGGAGACATTTTCATTTTGGAATCATCTTGTACTTGAACATTTAAGTGGGGTAAAAGGAGGCTGCCCCCATATAGCTTGCTATCCGAATTATCTCTTTCTTCGCTATACTTCTCCCGAGGTTTTTGAGTATGCTATATCAGATGTTTTGCTCCCAACATATGCATCGTGGAAATTCGGGTCTTGGCTCTCACGCTACACCGGTGACACCGCGGCATTTTCACTATAAATTTTTTCTACAACGTTTAAGAAGAAACCCCTTTAAGTGGGTATTTAGAAGACGGATCAAGGTAATTTGTGTTCAAAATTCAGCCTCGAGGCCCTATACTTTCTCGAGATGCCACCGCATAAGATAGGGTTTTGGGATAATCCTGAAATGAGTCATTGAGAATTTTCGCTATAAAACTTTCTGTAATGTTTCAGACCCCTCACTTCGGAGACCATTTGCAAATTAGTTTTCTATCTTGGTAAAAAATTTCCGCTTCATCTTAAATATATGTAGATACACTTGTGTAGATAGGGTAATGGACTAGTCCTATCATTAGTCTCAAGAAGGTTCTGTAAACAATCATAACTTCTTCCTATATAGTATCCAAATTGCGGGACTGCATTGGATCATGGACAACTGGTAGTATTTTGGGTACGAAGCCAAAATTTTATATCAATTATTTTGTGCGGGGCATACTATACAAGGGAGATCTCCGGAAAGGCCAAAAATCAGCAAGTTGTGGAAAAGTTATCATAAATTCCACTTTGGCACATCCAATTTTGATCAATTCTATGGCATTGCAGAAGAAATATCGAGAACTACCTAAAGGAAATTTTCATACCAAGAAGGGACAAAAATTGGGAGAAACAACAGAATAAATATTGTCTACCAGAACCACCTCAAAAATCAAGACTCAAAAGTGATACGGCCAACATCTAAAAAGGACCTCCTACACCAAATAAGCCTAAAACTTAATTTGGAATCTTGGATGAAGGTGAAGAAATGCGAGGACATAAAATGATTTACAAAAGAAGATGCAAGAATCAAAGACGAACTATTACAAGAGATGGAGGGATTCCAATGGAAGCTAAGTTGATACTAAGATGGATTCAATGGATACTTAAGATGGATTCAATGAAAGCCTCGGCTTGGATACTAAGATGGATTCAATGGAATCTAAGATGGATGGATTAAAAGGGGAGATCATGGAAAGGTTGAAAATTTCAATAGAGAAGACACCAAAAGTGAAAATGCATCCCATGAAATTCATGATGAAGACACAAGGAAGGTGAATCAAGAATGGAAGAAACTCCAACTTTACTCAAGACCAAATCCCCACGCTCCTAAGATTTCTCGATATGAGGAATTTCGATGGCAAGGACCCAATCACATGGATACTTCAGATGGAGCAATTCTTTCGATCTCCATAATGCCACATACACAAAAGGTACAAATTGCTTTATATTTAGAACCTAATCAATTTGTTTGGTATCATGGCTTGAGCACTTCTCTAGAATCACTCTCATTACTTGGACAATTACCTGAAGAAATGATACCACATTCGCGAGGATACAAGGAGCAATACCTTCTTTCAAACAATTGATAAATCTCAGCAAAAGGGTTCGGTTACCGAGCACATTGAGAATCCTTCCAAAGATTGAATATAAGGTAAATTATATTCCGGATGAGCCGTTCTATGATTGATGTATTCATAGGAACTTTAGCGATAACATTCAACATGAGGTTCGGCTCGGAACCCAAATCATTGGAGAATGCATTTAAAGTGGCAAGAAATGTTGAAAATAAAAAATATGGCTATGGCTACTAAAAGGACCTATCCTAACATCTATAGAGAGAACAATGCTCCTTCTCCTAAAACACTCAACCCACAAGGTTGACACCTCAACAATTGGAGGAAAGAAAGCAAAAGGTTTATGCTTTAATTGTGACAAAGAGTAAGGCGTGACATAAGTGTGGTGAGAAGAGCTCATTCTACAGATTGTGAAGAGGAAGAAGAAGAAGAATCAAGCAACCATCTCCCAAGATGAAACGAGAAGCTAATTTCTGCCTCGAAAGAGTTGACTCCCACACGATATCGGGTAATGCATTGGCTGGAATTAGTAATCCTCAAACCTCAAGATCGAACGATACATCAAAAAAGAAAAAAGGTATTAGTCCTAATTGATTCGGCAAAGACTATAATTTCATTCAATGTAAATTAGCCAAAGATCTCACCTCGTTTATATCTAGCCGTGAGTTTCAAGTAATGATTTCGCGCATGGAGGAACTATCAATTGCCAGAAAAATGAAATAAGATCAATCTACTATGGGGAATATGTAATGAATAGTCCAATGATTGCTACACCCATGGGTGCTGCAGATGTAAGTGCTCAGGGACCAATGGTTACAATCATTAGAACAAAGGGCTTTTAATTTTCCAGAACTTTTCATGAAATTTCATTGGAAGGAAAGAAATTCAGTTAAGAGGTACGAGGGAGGTCTTGCATAAAGATAAGCCTAATGTCAAGATGACAAAATTATTGGTGGCAAGCATCAAGGTCATTATTGCACACCATGCTCACTAGATGTTCAAACATCTAAGCCATCTATTCCTCAAGATCTCCAAGGGACCACTGATAAGCATTCCAAAGTATTTGAAGATATTCCCAAAGGCCTCCCACCCACTGGAAATCATGATCATGGAATTAGGTGAATTCCTCGGAGTGTTCCTCCCAATATCAGGCCATACAGACAGTCTCCATGCCTCTAAGAGTGAACTTGGAGTTTATGGGTTGAAGAAATGTTAGAGGCTAGCATTATTAGACCTAGCCAAAAGTTCTTACTCGCACTGGTAATGGTATTCAAGAAAGATAGCTCATGGCGATGTGTCCAGATTATAGAGAGCCTACCCAAGATCACTATTAAAGATAAGCCTCTATCTCTGATTGATGAATTGTTGATGAACTACATGGAGCAATCTATTTCACAAAAATTGGATCTCCGCTCAATATAACATCAGATCGTAATGAAGGAAGAAGATATCCCAAAAACAACATTCCTAACTCATGAAGCCATTATGACTTTTTGGTCATGCCTTTTGGCCTTGCCAAATGCACCTTCCACATTCCAAGGGTTGATGAATTCATTTTCAAGCCCTCCTTCAAAATTTGTGTTAGTATTTTTGATGATACACTAATCTATAGCAAATCTTGGAGGATCATGTGCAACATGTTGACAAGGTGCCATAACTACTAAAGGAGCAACAACTATATATGCTAAACTTACTCCAAAATGTTTCTTTGGAGTAAAAGAAAGGTGAGCATTTGGGTCATATTGTATCTCATGAAGGTGCGTCAAGGCAGACCCTAACAAGATTAAGGCCATGATGGACCGGACGATTCCCTCAAAACATTAAAAAAATCTTAGAGGATTTTGGGTTTAATTGTGTTACTACCACAAGTTTGTTCCTAACTATGGAAGAATAGCAAAGACCGCTAATCTACACTAACCAAGAAGGAGTTTCTATTTTCGCGACCTGTGCGAATCTAAATATTTTGAACAACTTTAAAGAGGTGATGTGTAAATACTCTTGTTCACCACTCGTGACTTCACAAAAACCTTTTATTTGGCAGGGAATGTGATGCCTCGAGAAACTGAATTGAAATGGCCCTAATGCAAGCAGTTGAAGTCCTTCTTAGCTTTTGAAAGTCGACCACTCAAGGGAAGCAGACTTACACAAACCCATTTATGAGAAGAAATGATGGCAATACTATGGCTGAAAAATGCACGCCCCTTACCTAATAGGTAGAAACTTCATGTCAAAATGTATCATGATAGTCTTAAATACTTGGAACAAAGACTATCTTCAAGAACAACAAAAATGCAGTAACCAAGATATTGGCTATGATTTTGAAATCGCCTATAAAAAGGGGAAGCAAAATGTTGTATACATGCACTCTCAAGAAAGGATGAAGATGTTGAGGCCTTTCTTTGTGCTATCCCTTGCTTCTACTATCCAACCCGATTGGATAATACTGTGCGCTAAAGGGGATGAATGGAATAATGATGAAAAAGTGTGGACTTCATTCAAAGGTTGCAGCAAGATTCCAAAGTGCATTCGATACATTTACATGGAAAATGATTCACTATGGTCAAAAGATCGCTTATATTTATGTAAGAACTCCCTAACCTAAAACAACAAAAGTGCTCATTGGAATTGCAATCTCCAGAGGGCAACGGGATTTTAAAACATACCATAGAGTCAGAAAGGATTTTTTGGGATGGCCTTAAACCGATGTTCAAAGGTTTGTGAAGAATGTGTGGTTTCACAACAAAAAATAAGGTGGAAATAATTAAGACCTCAAGTCTTTTACAACCACATCCATTCCAAGTCACTGAGGAAGTTTCCATGGATTTCATCACGGTTACCAAAGTCTAAAGGAAAGAGTGTCATCATGGTGATTATTGATAGATTCAACTAAGTATGCACACTTTTGTGTACTTTCTCATCCCTTCAAAGCTAGCACAAAATTTGCCACCGCCTTCATGGAGATAGTTCAAAAGCCATGATGGCATCCCAAAGATTATTGTGAGGACAGAGATCCCATATTCACTGGACATTTTTTGGACGTAATTATTTTCTTGTTTAAGTACTCAATTGGCTCATAGCTTCATCCTATCCATCCCTCAATCTGATGGACAAACCTAGATAGTGAACAAATATGTCCGAAGGCCTCGCTGTTTTGTCTCTATTAAACAAACACACGGGTTCCCGTACCGGTTGTCACCCTGGCGTGGTGGTATACACTTCCTTTCACACTACAACAAACAAAATGTAACCATTTATGGCACTTTATGACACCCTCCCTTCCATCACTTCTTCTTCTCTAAAAGAAAAATCTATGTTTCAAGCAAAGTGGAAGATCACATCGAATCAACAACAAATTCTCCAACGTTGACAACTCGAATTTCATGGTACAAAATCGCATGAAACAACAAGCAGATCAACATCGAGTGAAAGAAGTTTTAAAGTAGGGATTGGGTATTTTAAGATTGGCTAACCATACAAACAGATGTCCTTCAAGCAAAGCCAAGAAGGATAATAAATTATCACTAAAGTACTATGATGAGTAAGGTGCTTTTTTCGTAAAAGATTAAGTACTATGGGCATACAAATTGAGCTAATTCCAGATCTTCTTCACGAGTACACCCCGGCTTCCATGTTTCATGCTTAAAGAAGGGTTATAGGGTGACAAGATCCTGCCTGTCCATATTGCCGTAATCCCACAGGGAAGGAAAATCATATTGGAGCCCTAAGCCATCACCTACACAAGAATTCGCCAACTAAGAAATATATCCATTTCAGAGTATCTCTAATTAAGTGGAAGGAACTACCTACTAAAGATTCCATTTGGAAGATGAGTCTTTACATAGACATCTCAGTTACCTGCTGCCAGGACAAGGCTATTTTTTCAAGGGGGGAGGCATGTTAAGCCCTAATATTGGCACAATACCCCTTAATTGGGACATATTAGATTAGTAATGCTATTTTATTTATGTCGCCTTTTGGCCATTAGTTGTAATTTCAGATTAGTAATGTTATTTTAATTATGCCTCCTGCCTTTTAGGCCATTATTTGTAATTATACCTCCTAGTCTCCTATATATATACCAAGGAGACATTTTCATTTTGAATCATCTTGCACTTGAACATTTATGGGTGTATGGGAGGTTGCCCCTCGAAGAGGTTTATTATCGGAAATTATCTCTTTTCAAGGCACTGAGTACTTACTCTAAGGTTTTACTATGCTATATTGATGTTTGTCTTTTAATGCACAACAGAACTCGTCTCACAAGAATAACAAGAATGACTTCATAAGAGTTGTTCCACCAAGAAGGCCTTGCACAAACCATTACCAAAATATCTTCATGCTATTGTTTTCTTGTAATAATTTTGGTTATAGATAATAGGATTGTAGAGATTATAAAGTGATCATGTGAGAGATGGAAATAGAGGTTCTTACAAATCCTCAAAGGATGATTATGTGTGCAACAAAACCATAAGTTCTCTGAATGGGTTTGCTAATAGAAACTACACCATTTTCTCCTCTACTTGATTACAATATTGAATGCTATAAGTGTAATAACTATGGGCACATAACACATGGGCATCAGGAAGAACCATAGTTGGACCTCCCAAAACAAAAAAAGAAAGAAGATGTTCTACCAAGCATAGAGAAGAATACAAAGGTTTGGAAAGAAAGTAAAAGCAAGAAACAAGGAGAGATGAAATTGTTTGTTACGAGAAAGGATGTGATAAGTTAGATGAAGATGGTAGGGAGATTCACCATTTTTATTCTCACTCAACACATGTACACCCCATTTCTAGAAAAGGTAAGCCATGAAATTTCATGGAAGATGAAAGTTCCCAAGCTTACGCCACTCTTTTGGATAAGAGAAGTCATCTGATTGGTCTTTGTTAGAAAGGAATGTGGAGGCAAAAAAATTGTACCACTTAAAGCTTCAATTTTGTTCAAAAGACCAATGTCATCACTTTGGAGTTGAAGGTTTGTTCAATAAAAAAAAACTAATAGAAGTATCAATATTAAATAATTTTGTAGCAGGATAGCCTGGATAATGATCAATTGTCAACAAGTGAGAAACTAGAGATATACTTTTGAAGGATCATAACTACATAATGGTTTGAAAATTGAATGATCAAATGAAGGTCAAGAAGATTTCACTTGAATAATTTTTGAAGGAAAGAACAAAGAAAGTAAAGGGAAGCATAAGCTAGGAGAAGAAATCCCTTTCCATTGATGTCAAAGCCGAGAATTTAAAAGAGGACTAATTGAAGACACAAGGGGAAAGTTGTAGAGCCGTGGGAGTATCGTAATAGACTAAGGGTTATCGCCAATGACAAAGGGGGAGATTTGAAATATTGTTTTCATTGATATCAAATACAAGGATCCACAGCTGTTTCCAAGATAAACATTACAAGCCCATATTTCCAAGACAAAGATTGCAATATGGAGATCGTTAGCATTATTTTTGGATTTTTTTATGATTAATTTGGATACCATATATTTGGTATGAATTTCTACCCTAAATAGCTAGCTCAAATAGGAGCAAAAGTTATATGGTTGAAAATCTTATTCAGATACCTTTCCAATCCATATTTGGCACTCTAACTCTTTAGGAATGAGGAGATATGAATTTTTCATCCCAATAACCAACTCAAAATGAGGTTGACCTAACCAGCCTTAGTAGGTCTATGATCAAGAACTGGGGACAAAATTACTATAAATACATGATAAATGTGTGCATTTGTAGTGAAACTAAGTAAGAGATCAATTTTGAGGTGACCAAAAAGTGATCTACAAGCTAAAGCCAAGTTGGGGTGTCTTTGGGAGCCAAAGGTGTGCAAGAGAAGTTTGAGGGTTTTTCTTATTGGATTTTCTTTACCCCTAATGTGTTATGAAGGAATGAAGGTATTTGATGTTGTAATGTGCGTTGTTTTGAGTTTTTGATGTTGTTGTCAGCGATAATGTTCTCGGGACCTGACAAGCATGAGGCCTCAATAGGGCACTGGAGGCTACATGTGACTAGGGCTTCAAAGGATCATCTTCTAGAACGAAGCATGCAGAATTTGCTACATTGCTAAGATATTGGATTGGTTTCTACAGATATCTTGTCGAGTTGGTTCTCATGTGAGGGGATTTGTGTCTCTAGGCCATTGGTGCTTGCAAACATTGTAACATTAGGTTGGTTCCTACAAGTGTTGTTGAGTTGGTCTGGGCTTGAGGAGATTATGTCTCTAGTAGATTGGCACCTACATCTTGTTGAGCTCTTGTACCAATTAAGGATATTGATATCTCTAGTAGGTTGGTTCCTGCAAAAAATTATAAAGAGAAATTTTGTGTTTTCTCCCTAATTAAGTTTCATGTTAAACTTTATGCATTATGATTTGAGTTTATATGTGATTATTGGTTTATCAACTAATGAATGATTGAAGAATGGGCAATAAAGTAAAGTATATTATACTAATTCACCCCCTTAGTATAAGCATAATTTCAACAAGTTTTTCTCCATAGTGGTGGAATAATATTTGAAATTAAGCAACAACAAAATATTTTTAAAAATTGTGTAAATTTCTATAATTTAACAAATATAAAAATGAGATTTCAAATAAAATCCACATGGAAATGAAGATTCTCTCTCTCAGGAAATTCCAAGACAATGATGTGAATGTTCCCCTTCTTATCAGTCACCAATATTAGGCCTCCAGCTAGAAAGAAAAGTTTTCATTTAAAGAATAATTACAGGAAATTCTATGTGGGTTGGGGAAAGTCAACAAATGTTGTTCCATTTTATTATATTTGTTACACATAGGAAATCACACAATTTTAACATGCTTTTTTTAGGGCATGTGCATGTGTTTTAAATATGTGTGCACATTTTTTAATTTTTAAAAATGATGTGAATATTTACTTTCCGTGTGGAAATGGCCCACGTAGAGCTTTGATGAAGGCTAAATCTATTTAAACAAGAACACATGTGCATTCTAGCTACGCACACAATTAAAAACAATGGAAAGTGCATGTCCCCATTGCAAACAAAGTAGAAGGAACTTGTTAGGGCCACCAATAAATTTATAATTTATTAGAGAAAATGTATATATTTATTATTATTCAATCTAGATTCAATGAGTAGAGTTTTAGATGAAATTGATTACATTGTATGGTTGGACTTTGTTAAAGAAAAAATATCAATTTTCTTAATTCTAGAGTGACTAGTTTGGTTAAAGGAAATTGATTCTTTTTTTTAATTTCAATTATGCGATATGTATGTGTCCTCTTACTTCCTAAGGGATTATAGGAAGAAAAAGACTATACATAAATTTTAGTAGGTGAATCAAAATCTTAAAATTGATTAACCACTAAATGTAGATGTTTCTCAATATTTGTATAATAATGCATCTTGGATTCTACCTATTTTAAGAATTGTTCTAGTATAGAAATTGAGATTCCAAGAGGTAGAGGATAATCAATAGAATAACATAGTTAGTGGATAATAATAATAGTATAATATGATTAAATAAAAAAACGATATAGTCAAAGTAAACCATCAAATTTTTTTAATCCAACAAACCTATGTAGGCTATTCCATGCAAAATATTTACTTGAATATCAGAATGCAAATCATGTTGTGTTAATGTTCTATGTCATTCTGTATCAAATGGTATTGGATTGGTTTTCTCTTGATTTCTGCATCCACCACAAAGGATGCAATCCCTTCTTTAAAATTTTGTATCCATTACAAGGATCCACTTCCCTGCTTCATTTGGTAATCATTGGGATCCACTCCCTCCATATCCAGAAACATTTTTTTCTTTCTTGTGTTCTTGAATTAAGTAGAGAACCCAACATCCTCTCTATTTGACATTTGTAACCAAGATAATAGAGATAAGATTCCTTATAGTCTTTACAGTGGTGGCACTCCCTTTCCTAGCACTATGTCCACTCTA
>SNQJ01S0059773.1:139401-157198 GCA_010110895.2 Picea sitchensis | reverse complement strand
TTGCATTTAAAATGAAGAAAGATGTTAAAGTGTATTGGGTGTATGAATGGCCCATGAAGTAGAAGGTGAAGTGGCCCATTCAGAAATTGTTGGCCAGAAGAAAGAAAAGGTTGTTGATAATGTGGCTGAGGTATGTTGAAAGCCTCAGAGGTGAAGAGGAAGTGGTTCACATCTGTGAGACAGAAATTGGGAAGAGTCTCAGTGATGATGAGGAGAAGAGATCAGAGAAGGGTCTCAGAAACTTCTAGGTAGGTAGTGATGAAATTTCAAGTTTCCAAGTGGGAAATGAGATGGGATCATGGGAGGATCTCATAGACTTCCAGGAGGGTAGGGAAGAAATCCTAGATTTTTAGGTGGGAAAGGGAGAGAAGATGAACTCAACTAAGAGTTCATATCAGTCAGGAGAGCTAATGGAGGAAGATCAGAGGTGTATTCTGATCATTGGGGGAATTTTGATATTCCTAGCAAGAAGCCTAGTTGAGGCCAGAGCATGTGTTACAGATGTGACAACAAAAGAAGGAAAACTAGTAGTAACTTCGATAGAGGAAGAAGAAATGGAGTAGACATCAAAATCTTCCCTAGCAGAACAGGAGCATACAAATAAGGTGCTCACCCCATGGGAGAAGGATTTGGAGATGCTGGAGGATTGGTTGAAAAATCCAAAACCAGTAGATGCCTTCCATGAGAAGATAGTCATGCAGATCGTAGGAGAAGGAAATTTGACAAAATTTCTCAGAAATTTTAGCCGGGAAGATGAACAGAAGATGACTGCAGCACTGAATCCTGCAGCGGAAAATGAAGCAGAATTTCAGTCTGGGGAGTAGCTGGAGGAAGATGGAGATGAAACAACAAGAGAAATGGAAGAAGAAAAGATGTCAGAAAGATAATTTGAACAACAACTCAGTGATGAGACTATAGATATGAACTTTGCAACATAGTGGCAAGTTAAGGACACAAGAGATGGAGAAAATCACAAGGGGGATCGAGTTGATATACCCATTGAGAAGAAGGAGTTGCAGCCAAGAATACTACATAAGATAAAATAGCCTATAGATCAGCTGGAAGAGGTTATTGAGGAGATAAGAAGGATAATTTTGAGGTTAGCGCAAGTATATTTCAGTAGGAAGAAGATGAATAGAAGGGAGCCTACCATAGCAATAGGGAAGCAACAACAACAAAAACAAAGCAGTGGAGCAGATGGACAAATCCAGAAGAGAGTTTGGGATCCAGGTGGATTTCAACAAAGAAGGGAAGCTCATGAGAAGGAGCCCATGATTTTTTCACAGCAGTGGAGTATGATGCAGGAGCATCGCTCCAACCCAACAATGCGCCAGCTAGACAACACATTTAGTGCACATTCAAGGAAGGGAGAGGCTCCAACCCTCTCATTTCAAATTTTAAATTGTAATTAAATTTTTGTAAGAATGGAAGATCCACGTCGATGCCTTTGTGCAGATAGTAGATACAGTCACTTTAATCACTGACAGGATGATAATATCTAGATCCGATTCAGACTAGACAACCATTGAATGTAATTCAATGTAAATTTATAAGAGTAGGTAACTTTGAAGGAAGAGCTCGAGTATCCCCCCTTTTGTATTGAGATATTTGTATCTAGATTAGACAAGGCAGATGAGATTAGAATAGAATTGAATAAGGAGAGAGTCGAGACTCTGCTGCAGTCCAAGCTCACCCATATTATAACCAAACATTCATATTAATACAAAGAGTAGTTTTTCCTGCATGAGATTCTTTGTATGTTTATGTGGTTATGAATGAATGTCATTTGTGTGTTATTTTATGCAGTAGATGTATGCGATAGGTTCCATTTGCAGGGATAGACAAAATTCTTTGTCTGAGAGTTCTTTGATTTTATTCTAGGTTCTTTGTGGCTTAATTCAAGGGGTTGCATGACAGAGTGTTGAAGACTTTGTGAGCTAGTGAAAAGAGTGCACATCTGAGTTCTATGGAATTCAGGAAAGAATGTTCCAGGAGGGAACATGATAGGAATCATAAACTCAAGCTAGAATCCTCAAGGTTACTAAACACCTTGGAGGTGAGACTATGCAGAGGAGGGAATATAGAGAAAACATAATCACTAAGGATTCTGTGAAGCTCTGCTAGGAAGGCATCGAGTGAGTGAAAATAGTGCACAAGAAGAATTCTATTTCGAGTTCAGAGATAAGGGAAGTGTCTGGAGTGTTGGTTTCATCATTTTCTCCTTCATCCTCTTGTTTTGTTGTCTTCAAATTGTCATTGTATCCTATTCTTGTCTTGTCGTTTGGAGATCTTTGACTGCTAAGGATCTCATATAATATTTTAGTGCTTTTTTTGAACTTCTTCAACTTTTCTATTGTCAATAGTAGCTCCCCTTTTGTGTGATCCAATTCTTCTTTCAATTTCTCATAATCTTCTAATTTTTCCATCAAGCTATCAATGGTCTTTTCAATCTTGTAATTCTCTTCTTCAAAACTACTCAATTCACCTTTTAGTATTATGTTTTTGTTTCTAAGATTTCTATTTTCAGTTTCAACATGCTTCAAATTTTCAAGATTCTCATCCTCTTGTTCACTCTCTAAATTGTCTTTGTATCCCCAAAAGGAATCAATGTTGGTTTCTTCATCCAAATCTTCTTCAGAAATGATTTCTTCTTCTTTAGAAATCTTGTGATCATCATCCTGGGTTTTTTGGGTTATGAAGAGGACTTATCCTCCATCATTATCTTCTTCATCACTCTCATTTGAGGAGATGTCATAATCCTTGGAGTAGAATCTCTTTTTATTGTCGAGACTTATCTTCTTATAGTAGCAGTTTTCAACAATATGTCATATTCTAGCACAGTTAAAGCATTTGAGAGGAAACTTACCTTTGTATATTCCACTTCCCTTCTAGAACCTTCCTAAGAAATTTTCTATTTCTTCATAAAGGTCATTATCCTTGTATTTTTTCTTCTTTATGGATTTAAAGGATGCTTCATTGTTTGGCTGGTCACTTTTTGTACGTGTTCTCATTTCATATGCTATAAGAGACCCATTTAATTCATCCATTGTCATTTTGGTCAAGTCCCTAGTTTCTTCAATGGCAGACACCTTAGCATCATACTTCAAGAGAAGTAATTTCAACACCTTTTGTACAACCAAGGATTCATTGAGCTATTCACCTAATCCTCTGATAGAATTAACAACTTCATAAACTCTAAGAAAATAGGTTGCAATATTTTCCTTTTTATCCATCTTCAAATTTTCAAATTCTTCTCTATGTCATTGAAGCTTGACCTACTTAACTTTTGGATCACCTTCAAAGATACTCTTGAGTTTGTCCCATACCTATTTAGCAGTGTTGCACCTCATCACTTTGATAGCAATGGTTGGTGCCAATGCTCCTAGAATAACATGTATGTCTTTTGAATTGCAACTCATAAGCTTCTTCACATTTTGATATGTTGGAGCATTATTTGGGATTACATAGCCATTTACAACTGAGTACCAAATGCCTACTCCCAAAGTTGTTAGGTAAACTTTCACTCTATCACTCTAGTATGCATGATTTCTTCCATCAAATCTTTGAATCCCATTTGAAATGTGCTCATGGTCATCCATATCTACTCATGATTTTCCTTCTAGTGGTTAAATTGTTTTGAAGGCAACCTGCTCTGATACCAATTGTTGATACTGAGAGGGGGGTGAATCAGTATCAAGTACAATTTCAAAACAATTTCAACTTATACTTCAACCAGATTATATATTCAGTTATATCCAATGAGAAATGAACAATAGTAGAAGACTTACACAAATAAACCACAACACACCATGCAAAATATGTGATAAATAACCAATAGCTATTGTTCAAGGGAAGTAATGACTTCCAAAGGTAGCTAGAGCTTCCAAATATAAAGGGAGGATAAACCTCCAAAGGAGGATACAATCTCCCAGAGATAGATGGTTGGAATCTCCTTCATTGTTCCTTCCTTCCACCCAAGAACATGTGAGAGATAATAAAACTTTTACATTAATCATCACTATCAACCAACCATCACATAGAACTTTATAATACTTCCTGAAACTTCTTCAACTTCTACAAGAGTATTCGTTTCTTGGACTACTCGATCCTATAGATAATGTGCTCAATGTATTCTAAAACTCTTCCATGTTTCCTCCTTGAATCCCTCCACAAATAATTTATAGAGAGATGGTAGACCTTGTTCAATTACGGTTTATTCAGGAGAACTTATGCAGCATGCCCTGTGCTCAATATCTAACATCTGATTCTAAATTTTTCTACAAAAGAAACTAAAGCGTGTATAAGCACCAATGAAATTGGTCTCTCATAATTTAGTTCTCTATGGAATGTAGTTATGATTTTTTTACCCAGACACATGTTTATGACTAGCTTCAGAACTGATCACAAAAACCCTATCTTCTATAGAGTGTATCTCCCAAAATTAGGTGAATAAACAAATGGGGTACACCTACCAAAGGTACCTACACATCTCTTAGAACACATCTCCAAAAGTCTTCATCCTCCCTTTAAATCTGTCCTTCTTTACTTCAGATTTCCTCTGAAATTCAGTTATTATTATTAAAATGAATGCATATTGAGTATGTATTTATTACCCTTTATGTCACTTCCTTTTAACATTAGGACTGATACTTCCTTATTCAATTCACTTTGTCATATTCAAAATTCATTTCTCCTTAACCACTGAGGATCCACATGACATACCACCTACTGGAGTAGCATGATTTATACTATCTATCATAGATTGTTGTTTTCATGTGCCATACATCCTTCATGTCAAATACCTTCATCAATCTTTTGGTCCAAAACCAATGACTAGGGTTGACATCAATGTGTAAACTTCAATAGTAACTCATAACTTATATAATGCCTAACACTATACGCAAGTATCCTAGGGAATAGTTAGCTTTATGCTTTTACTTGTAACATGTATATCGTTATATTAGAAATGGACCAATTTTATCCTTCCAATTCCTATCATCTTTTGTACCCCTAACACCTAACCTCTAACCTTGGCTATTATAAATACTTGCTTGAAACTCATGTAACCTATATTTAACATGCCACCCCTAACACCTAACCTCTATAACCTTATTTCATATAATGCTTACACCTTGAAACTCATGTAACCTATATATCAACACCTAAATCCTAATCCATTTAACCCTTATAACCACTATTACATATAACACTAATCCCTAGAAAACTTGTAAAACCAAACCCAAAAACCTATAATCCTTGAACTCTATAAAATATATAGCCCTTAGAACCCATAACACTCCCAACCCCAACGGGAAAATAATTTCTATCCCTTAACCCTTATAACCATTAAACCCTAACAAATATAAACTTAAACTAACCCCAATAACCTAGTCACTACTAATTTATATAACACTTAAATAATCCTTATAACCCTTAATCCCTAAAATTTACAAGACCTAAAACTTATCCCCTATACTCTATGTTTCTTATAAAAACCTAATGTGCATAAACCCTAACTAGCCATTTATACCACAAATTTTATAACCGTTATGTTTATAATAAGTATAAACCCATATAACCATTAATTCATAAAACTTATAAGTGTTATCCCATGCCCTATATAATGCATTTTACTTATAATCACTATCATCCCTAACAAATACAATGCCTCAACCTCTATAATTCATTATCCATACAATTCTTAACATTTATAATTTTGAATCCCTAATCATATAAAACCTATTCCCTATAACCATTAAATAATTTAACCTCTAAATCATTTTAACCGTAACCTATATAACCATTATACCCTCAACTATTATCATGTGTAACAATTAAAACCTATAACCCATGATCCATACTGACTATAACCCTTAACCATAATTGTTGTAAACCGCTATAACCACTACAATATTAACACTTAACCCCTAATAATTAGGAAACTTAAATCATAACCACCAACTCATAATAACTAATGACATTAATCATTAGTCATACATTAATACAATTATCTTATCTTATCTTATCTTAATGCTTAAATCCAATCACTTAAATTACCATAACACTTACCTATTCCAACTTCCAAAACCAATAGCATTTATAAACCTTTATACTTAGAAATTATATAGCTACAAACCTATATCACCTATATCCCCAACCTTTGTAAATTTGATAACTAGTGACACTTAATATATACAACCCATAAACCCTAACACCCTAACCCATAATCCCTATTACTTCTCTAAACTTGAACCTAGATAACCACTAACTTGCAACTCCTTTATGCCCAATATAAATAAACCCCAACATGTATAAAAATTGTTATTTATGTAGCCTCTATAACCCATAATATTTATAAACCCTATAAGAGTTATCCCTTAACCACTATAACCTCTATAAACCCTAACCCTTTATATTGTCTAACCCCAATCACACTACAAAACTAACATTTATAACACTTAATCTCTAATCCTTATAACCCTTAATATGCACTCATATATACCCTAACCCTTACAACAAATAGCGCTTACCCCTATATCACTTATCACAAGTGGTCCCCATGCTTTATAACTATTAACTATTATCTCGAATCAACATTATTACCACTCCATCCCTAACTCCTAACTAGAAAAACGATGAAATAATCCTTATAATCACCAAATATTATCCCCTAAACCCTTTAGCATCTATTTCATGTAATCTTTATAATCCCTATTTACACTAACCACTATCTCATAACTGTTATAACCCTAATTTGCACCCGACATGCATACATGGCAGCATGCCATCTTATTTTCCATTTTTTACCAAGCCATTACTAAACAACTCTTCTAAAAAATATCCTTTTGAAGGCATACGCACCTTGCTCCACTAATACATGTGTGTATACACTTGTTGACCCACTACAACCTGCATATACTGACAAAAGAACAAAAAATAGAAGGTTGCAGATGGAATACAAATTTCTAGGTAAGTTTCCTAAACCGTTTGACTTCCCATATCCGGTCACTCAACCAAATATCTAGCCCTTTATAGCCTATAAAAGAAGGGGTATGGGTCCCATTTAAAAAAGGGGTAAAATAATGGAAAAGAATCTCTACCCGTTTTTGTATTCCCCTTGCCCCAATCTTTTGCAACCATTGTGTGAGAACTGAAGAAGAGAATCATATGTGGAATCGGTTGGTGCACAGTTGAAGAAGATCCTAGGACCAGAGTCGAGGAGTAGTAGTGAATCTCACCATTGTAAGTGGTTTTTGTGAGGTTAATAGAAAGAATTACTTTTCCCATCCTGCCATATGAGGTGTTCAATATTCAAATTTGGTTTATATTTTTAGAACCTCTAACCCACTAATTCATATATGAGATGCATGTTCGTAGTTCTTTGTTTGTATGTTTGTGAATGCATGTTAGCTTTGGGAGGAGACTTGCAATCAAGGAGAAATCGAATGCAAAAGGATCAACACCAAGCAAGGGGTTCAAAGTAGAGTTACCAGATCCTTTTATCCTTGTGTTTTATGCATGAATGTGGGGTCTATGTCGGGATAATGGAAAAAAATGCTATGACTTATTTAGGGAATTCTCATATTCCCTCTGTGACTATCACTACAGGGGGTGTTCCACCTCCTAACAAACCGTTGTTGGTCCGGGCCACTATGGTCTCGATTGCATCTACCTCGAGCAATGGTTTGATTCTGTCTATGGTGGCGATCATAGCTTTGTTTACCTAGAATGTGACAGGCCCTCCATTCTCATATGGGATGTCTGGCTTCGGTACAAGTATTGTACTTTCCTACTCCACTCTACAGAATTTAGGCCTCGGGGCAGGGAGCTCCAAGGATCCTCTACAAGGATCCATGGGGGTCACTTCATCTCCCTATATTGATTTCCTTTATGGAGGGGGTCATATACCTCCTTCATCCCCTTCGCTCGACTGTGTTCATCAACACTCCGTCGGGCCAAACGTTAACTCATTTAGAGTAGGTAGTCAAGAACGTCCTTCTTACAACATACCAGTTGGTTCGACATAATTCTCTTTTTTTGGTTCCTTTGGTAACAACGCCTTCTTGTCAGTTTGTGTCTCAGTCGAGGGAAACCCCGGTTATGGACAACAACATCCTATATAGGGTACTATTCCTGCACAAGGGGAAAACTTAGGAATTTCTTCCTCATAAGGACCTTGGAATCCATGGTAGGGATCAATTCCCTTGTCAGGGATGTCGACCAGGGGAAACCCCTTCTATACCCAATGGAACCCCGAGAAAGGATCAACACCTATGACTATCGGATCAATAAGGGGAAACCCTTCCCAAAATCATTGGAATGTGATGCAAGCCCAACCCTTTATGTCCTATTACAGGAATCAGCCGATGATGTCTCAACAAGCACAAAATCTGTACACTGGTCAAAACCATGGTTATTACTAGAGCCCTGGCTAGCAACCTAACTTTTCCTGGCAACCTAGTGAAATTAAAACTCCAGGCTCCTTTTTCCCTGGTTTCAATCCAAAACCCAAACTACCATTTCTAAAAACCCTACACTTTCCAGACTTGACAAGGTTATTAAACAAACCCATCTGCCACAATCTGAGTTGGCCTCCTATGCCGACCAAGTTTCCTTCGGGCATTCCAAAGTTCGGATCCAAGCCTAATGAATATCCTAGCGATCATGTGACTACCTTCCACTTATGGTGCTCATCCAACTCATTGAGAGACGACTCCATCCAATTGCGATTGTTTCAACACAATCTCATAGGGAGTGTTGAAAAATGGTACATCGAGATTGACTGCTCATGATACTCTTCCTTCGATGAATTGGTAATGGATTTCTTAAACCATTTCCAATTACCTATGATATATAATGCCAACACTGAGTTGCTGGCCAACTTTGGGCAGACAAAAGTGAATCATATCTCTGATCACATCCGAGAATGGAGATTCCAGAAGAGTTTGATAAAAGTGCTAGTCCCACCAGCATTCTTTCTAGAGTGGTTCCTTAAGTATTTGGTACCCTAGTTGTCTAAATATGTCACAACATCTGAGGCATTTTTCGAGGAATATGCAATAATGAGAGCTCAACAACTAGAGCTAATTTACTCTTAGTCTGGTTTAATTTATGAAATTTTACCAGATGCACCGAGATCATTACTTAACAAGACCAAACAGAGGTTTGGACCACATGCCGATGGAATTATTGGTTTAGTACAAATGAATTCCATTGATCCATTGTCAAATCAATTGCAACAATTATCAATACAGTAGATAGAGTCCAACCATACCACTGGTTCGGTTGTTCTCCCTACCCAAAAGTCGGATGTACACATTGTGTAAACAATAAACCCAAAGGCCACCCAACAGCCTGAAGGAAAGAAGAAACACTGAAATAAGGGTAAGGGGGATAAGAAACCCACTGATAATGTTGGCGGGGGTGCCACTGAAAAGAATAAGTCAAAGTAACCTTTTAATCTATGCAAGGAAGATCACTTGACCCATCAGTTCCCTCATCTTGTGGAGGCCCAGAAGTTATTAGCACAACAATAAACTATCATGTTAATGAACCGATTTCCACATAGGCAAAATCTAACTGAATCCTCCTCAAGCGCGGAAGGGGCTAGTCAAGGACCCCATCCATCTTTGAGTAATCCTTCATCCAAAAATGTGTATATGTTGAAAGGTGACACCTATATATTGACTAGAGATCATGATTATGAAATGACAAGAACCTTTTAGAAGATTAAAGAAGCCAAAAACCCACCTCTTCCTCTCCATATTCAGAATACATTGGGTGAAACAATGACACGCATCCCAAAAAGTATGTTCAAGAAAGATTCTCACAATACAAATGCAAGGGCCACCCGGAACTACCCTTTGGTGGAGGATTTGGAACAAACCCCTTATGTGATGTCTACTTTGGCAGTTACTTGTAACCTGAGAATAACCATGCTTGATACAATTGACTTAAAACCCCATCTTCCTTACCATGTAGCTTTTCAGATAGTAGTGGATTACACCACAAAAACTTTTACCCAGAACATTTTTTTCACAGTGGTAGATGAGGGCACCTCGACATGCATGATGTCTTTGGAGTGTTGGAAGGCTATCAACCAACCCGTTTTGTCTCCATCACCTACTCTTCTTATGGGTTTTGACTATCATTCTTTCCAACCACATGGGATCATTTCCTCTTTCCCTGTGTAGTTAGGGGGAAAAATCATGTGCGTCGAAGTCGAAGTGGTCAATGCCGATCTCAAATGAAATCTCTTGTTATGAAGGAGTCAAAACTATGCTATGCAAGCAGTGGTCACAACAATTTTCCGGGTATTTTTTTTTCCACACAAGGGTCGGATCATGACCGTTGATCTGTTATCCTTCTCTCGTCCTGACTCTTCATCATGAGTCTCTGTGGTCCCGATGATTGATGACCCTCAACCCGACATCGCCAACATAGCGGTTGTTTTGTGCCCACCTTTGATGGGTACTTTCGATTACCTGCCTCCGACCGACAATGTCCATTTCATGTTGGCTATACCTCACCATCCTCAGGCTGAAATCTTTCAACTCTCATAGTTTCATATGACGTACTTTAATGATCCATGGACTCTTCCTTCCCCATCAACCACGATGGAAGGGATAGAGCACCATGGCATGGCCATTCCTCTGTCCATAGAAGAAGTTGGATACTCGATTATTCAACAAGATTTCACCGACCCCGACCCAACTCTAGCACAAGAGTTAGATCTGGTGCTCGAGCCTACTTGGGCTCAAGTTTCCCTCACTAATACAAATTCTTTAGACTTAGTATTGCCCTTAGACGAGGTGATTATTGATGCAATGACTGGTCTGGACAGACCCTAGGATGAACTTCATCATAGTTCTTACTTCCTCCCAGAGTTAAGACGAATTGAAGCAGGTGAATTCACTCTAACTATAACTAGAGATAAAGCATGTCCTATAAATCCTTTGGTAATGCATGTTGTTTATGCTGAAGATAATATGGAAACAATAGCCTAAATGATACCTATTGATATCTCCATAACTCCTAGCATTGTGGATAACATATTCGTCAGAGCAGATTTCTCCCCCGAGGAGATTCAAATCTACACAGATTTATTTAAATAATTCCACGACGTTTTTTCCATGTCTTACAAGGAAATTCCAGGCATAGATCCAAGAATCGTCGAACATGAAATCATGACTTATCGTGATGTTAAGCTAGTCCATCACAAGCTTCGTTCGGTCAATCCTAGGAAAGCAATAGCAATTAAGGCTGAAGTAGAGAAGCTACTTAAAGTTGGTTTCATTTACCCCATCCAATTGACTCAATGGGTGTCAAATCCTGTGCCAGTCAATAAAAAATAGGGTATGATTCATGTATGTATGGACTTCCATGATCTAAACAAGGATTTTCCAAAGGATAATTTCCCCACGTCGTTTATTGACTAGATAGTCGATGAATGTGTAGGTTGCGAAGCGTTTTCTTTCATGTATGGTTTTTATGAATACAATCAGATACAAATCAATCCCGAAGACCAACACAAAACTGCTTTCATTTGTCCATGGGGTACATTCTCTTATCGGAAGATGCCTTTTGGTCTGAAAAAATTTGGAGCTACGTTTTAGCAACCCATGTATTTTTCTTTCCACGACCTCAAAAACATAGTCGAGGCTTATCTTGATGATTTAGCATCATGATATCGCAAGATATTTGATCATCCTACACTTATCTAACTTAACCTTGAACAATGTTGCTACTACTGAATCCACTTCAATCCAATGCAATTTTTGCGTCACATCGGGTCATCTGCTAGGTTTCATAGTTTCAACAATAGGGATAATGGTTGATCCTCTAAAGGTTGAGGCAATAGTTCAATTGCCCCCCCCGTGCACCATCCCTCACCTTCAAAGTCTGCAAGGAAAAGTGAACTTTTGACGTCGTTTCATCACAAACTATGCTAAGATCACAAAGGGTTTCATGCATTTATTGAATAAGGATGTTCCTTTCCATTGGGACGAAGCCTCTCAACACTCTTTTTCATCATTGAAACACTCCCTCACATCAACCCCTCTGCTTTGGCCACCCAATTCTAATAAATATTTCTTATTGTACTTGGACACTGCAGAGTCGACCATCAATATGGTCCCAGTTCAAGAGGATGATTTTCTCTAAGAATACGTGATTTATTACCTGAGCTGAGGCCTTGTTGGACCAAAACTAAATTATTACCACATTGAAAAACTTGCGTTGGCAGTAGTCCATGCTATCCAATGGTTCTATCATTACATTTTATGTTGCAAGACCACTGTCATTGTCGTTGTGAATCCATTTCAATACGTGTTGACAGAACGCGTCATCGGTGGAAATATCAGTAGATGGATAATTATCCTTCAATAATTCAACTTGGATTTCATTTCGGTGAAATCCAAAAAGTCATTGGTCTTCACGGAACTCATTTCGGAACTTCTGGTCGAATCAGGTGATGTTATACCCGACGAGTCACCAATCAAAGGAGACATGTTTTTTATCGTGTCTTCTGACCCCTGGTATGGAGATGTAATTGTGTATCTCCAGACTTTGAAGTGTCCCACCTCTTCTTCTCATGACGAGCATCGCCATATACGCCATCAGGACAAGAACTATATCATACTCGAGAACACTTTGTATCATCGAGGTGTAGACTGCATCCTTCGTCGATGTCTCACTCAAGAAGAAGAAATCATTCTTAACGATTCCACACTGGAGCATGTGGCAGTCATTTGTTTGGGTTGGTAACAACCCAAAAAATTCTACGAGTCGGTTACTTCTAGCCGACATTAATCAAATATTGTGTTAAATTGGTCAAGAAGTACCACCCATATCGTATCATCTCTCAGAAGATGAGGGCACACCCCATTCCCATGTTTCCCAATATTATCATTGGTCCCTTTACTAAGTGGGGGATTGATTACACTACATGCAACCCCCCTTCAACAAGGGGGCACTGTTATATCATTGTAGTAGTATAATACTTCACCAAGTGGGTCGAAGCTATGCCAACATTCAAATATGATGGGGAGACTGCAACTCTCTTTTTGTTCAACCAGATAATAGCAAGGTTTGGCATCCTGAGAGAGATTGCCACTGACCATGGAAGTCACTTTCATAAAAAAATGATGACCAAGTTAACGTCAAAGCCTGGGTTGAGGCAAGAAAATTCATCACCCTACTACCCACAAGTGAATGGTTAGGTAGAATATGTAAATAAATCTCTTAAGACCATTCTATAGTGAACGATCAATTTGGCCAAGTCAAATTGGCATTTGATGTTATACTCAACATTATGGGCTTACCGAATGGCTATTAAGACTACAACCAATTTCTCACCTTCTCAACTCGTTTACGGGCTAGAAGCAGTATTTCCCATAGAGCGCCAGATCTTGTTTTTTAAGTTGTCAGTACAGTTATTGCGAGGAACTTCACCACTTGAAGAACATTTATTATATCTCAATAAACTCAATGAGAAGTGTCGTGGTGCAGCCTTAGCTAATGAGGCTCACAAACAAAAAGTCAAGTGTCAATATGATCAGTCTATTCGTCCTCTAATTTTCTCTGAAGGTGACCTTGTCCTGGTCTATGACCAAGCTAAGGACCCCCTCGGGGCAGGCAAGTTCAAACCTATGTGGTTCAAACCTTTCATCATGAAAGAAGTTCTAAAAAAGGGCGCTTATCATCTCGTGGACTTTGAGGGATTTTTTTTGGCGGAACCTAGAAATGGGCTCTACCTCAAGAAGTATTACTCATAGGTGAGACTCCTTGGGTTACTTTTTGTAACATATGTATAGTTTTTGTACTATTACTTTTTAGTTATGTCTTTTAGTTTTATGGACATGTCATTTTTTATGTTATCTTTTTCCCTATGGAAGATTTCAATTAAATTAGAGGTGTTCATTGGGTTCGTAAACAGTGCTAGCTGACACACTCAGAGGCTTACATCCGTAGCTTGGGTGATTTTCACACCCCATGGCTAGTTAATATCCTTAGGAGGTATATGTTTAGGTTACACCATAAAGAATGTCGTTGAATACAACACAATTCTTAAGTTTCTTCGTGATGCTTTGTTGCCTAGTATCTCACATCTCTGGGTCTATCTAAATGCTCAACTGGTTGTGTCTTAGTTAAATGGGGTTTACCACGTTTACGATCCTAATCTACACCGATGGTTCCTTAGGGCATGCCTCTTATAACGAAGCTTTGATTACATTACGTATATCCATGTTCCTAGGAGATTGAATCAAGTTACAGATACTCTAGCTAATCATATATTAGATAGGCATCTTGCGCACATGTAAGAAAAAACACACACATACACATATAAATACATTTGTAAATATAATCCGTAAAACATAAAGATATGTAAACACACACACACACATATATATATATATATCACAAAGTATCAGAGTACATAAGTGTGCACAAGCACCTAAAAAAATATGTGTCTAGTAAAGAGTCACAGGGCTTATGCCCTCAAAAATATACAAAAGGTTCCCTTGGCACATAGGAAGTCTAGTCTAAGCTAAGGGTGAGGCATGTTGGCCCTGCCATAGTGAACAATGGTGTTATCCTGACACCAAAAAATATGGACCCAGGTCCATGGTACCCCAACAATGTGAGTCTAGATGGATGGTAGGATATCCTCGATCTTCGCCATGGGAACTGTCTGAGCAAGTGCGGTGAGGTTCTTCTCTACCCATATCAAAACTCTCTCAGCCTCCCCGGCTAGAGGTCCCCCTGTTGCTACTAGTCCATTGGCTGTGACTGGTCCAGCCTCTGGTCAAGGATGCCACCTTGTCCTCACAAAATCTATTGGACGCACTAGCCCCACATCTGCACATAATAGATACATACGTGTCAAATACTCTGGTATACAAAAAACATGATATATATGAAAAAACATAAAAATTAATAACTTTGAAAGAAAAAAAAATTACCCATCTCTTCTCGCTCCTCTTTGAGAGGTACAGGCATGTCAGGATCTCTAGAATAGTTAATCCTAGCATAGGGGTATTCCTCTATGGTCATAATTTGTTGTGCCCACCAATCAAAACACTTGTTGTCGAAGGCCTCAATAGTCCTGCCCCCACCCTATCACAGAAACAACATTGCCCATTTTCATAACGCTGGGAGAGAGGGATCATGCCCTCGTATCATCTCTCTAGGGCTGAGACTTGGTACCCTATCAAAGAAAAAGGAAAAAAAAATAGTCTCGAACGCAAAGTTTTTGTGTCTCCGCATACAACACACTATGAGCTACCTCTTCATGAAGTCTCATAAGGTGGTACTCCAGTTGAAAATTTGTGCATTTAAGAAATGAACCAGACAATTCATGTGCACCTAGGAAGCCTGATGTAAAGATGTGGATCCAGTAATCATCCCAATGAGAAAAACTATCACTTTTAGCGATAGGTTATAAATCTTGTTTATTGACACCTGTGTGGCCACTTTGCCTGCGCTAGCCTCGCAATGGAGTCCAATCAATTCCTCTAGTTTGTGAGGCCCAGAGGGAAACATGTGAAACTTGAATGGTTCCCCTCTCCTTGAGAGTCCAGTCAAAAAATATATATCTTCAGTCATTGGAGTCAACGATTGTCCCTTAAGCATGAATGCCTCTGCATCCAGGTGCTAGTATTCTACCAAGGCATTCAACAGCCTAGGTTATGCCTGCATAAATGGACACTGGAAGAATTTCAGAAAACCACACTGCACCAATGCGGCAATAGCATCAGGGTCCTCTCCGATCAAATTATCAATGCCCTCATGCTCCCTCTCCCTCCAATGAACATACATCTTGCATTTGACAAGTTCAAGGGGGGGGGGGGTTAACTCTTGCATATTTTAAATTTTTCAACATGTTGGAGGGTATACGCGGGTTGGAGTATACAAAGTCACATATGCCTACATGCATTATTTCCTCTACACGTGGGCATATGCTGGTTGTCATAGGACAACCCATGTATATGTAGGGCCGACCTTTTTAAAGGTCAACACCCCCCCAAAAAATAAAAATAAATTCAGAAACGACTAATTGAAATGCAAGAGGGGCTAGTATGCACTTACTTGGTCCAAGTGGAAGTTCATTTAAACCATTGAGTTGCGACACAGAACCATCATTGTTTCTTTAGAAGTGTCGTAATTTAGTGGTAGAGCCTCCCCCTTTCATGGATTCCCTAGGTAGATCTTGGTTGCATTTTTTGGTATCCATGCCGTCACTACCGACTATAGGCTCGAGATTCCTTATTAGTTTTCACTAATTACGAGTATGAGCCTCATTTTCATGATTCATTATCACTCTTGACCTCACCCTCAAGACTCCCAAAACACAATGGGTCTTCTTGATGCAGGAGCATCGCAAAGGCATGCAAGCATAGCTAGCAGCGAGATAGCGCAGAGATAAGAGATAACTGGAAAAGCATCGAGCACATTTTTTTGAAAATGTTTTGAAATATTAATGAAGTCATTAAGTGGAGGCATGCTTTTATTATTATAAAATGACCTTGAGCGATTCTCTCTCATCCATAGTAGATAGGAGCCTTTATGTGTAATGAATGTAGGTAGATAGAATTTAATTCTAGATTAGACAGTTTTAAAGCACAAGAGGGAAACGAGATATAGACACTCTCATTGTATAGTTGTAAGATTATTTTTTCAAGAGAGAGCATAGAGCATAGAGAAGAGAGCAGAGAGTTGTAGTTGAAAACACCCATGTACAGAGATTTGAATTAATAGAAAGAGCTTCGATTCAAATTCATGGTGTCGTATTTGTTCTCTGTGTATGCATGTTGAATGTTATGCTCATGGATGTTTACTTTCTATTATACATTTTATTTATATGTTGTGTATATTATTTCATGCTTTGTGTTTGAAGTCTGAGAGGGAGTAAGCAATGAGTTTCAATTGTTTCTCTACCTRAGTGAGTAAAATTCCTGCAAGGAGTGTAGTGAAGTTTGTCCGCAAGGAGTGCGTTGACAGAAGTCAGAGTTCATCTATGAAAGATCAGGAGGGATAACCATTGTTCTCATTCTCACAAAAGTGCAAGTTGAGTACAAGAGTTATGCAAGGAGTGTGCAGGTTGAGTAAAGTTACAGATTTTGTGAATCTAAGAAATTATTGAAGGACTACTGTTGTAGGGAGTGCGCAGAGTCGAAGGACTTCAATTCTTTGAAGTAATTGAAGGATTCACTGCAAGGAGTGCATGTAGGAGTCTTATTTAAGACTCAGAGTTGGAGAAATCCCAGGAAGGATAGGGTCTTCATAGTTTTTGAAGAAAAGCACAGAATTTTTGTGCCTTGAGGCATTGAAAGGAGGCATAGCAAGTTTGCATTGTAGGCGGGTAAGTTCCGTGGGGAAATACTTGGTTAAAATTCGTAGTAATTGTCCAGGAAGAAATGGACAGTCGAAATTCTTTGAGAAGAATTCGTGAAGTCACAAGGGCCATCAGATATTGCAGAGAAGAAGTTACATTATGTTGAGCTTTCTTTAAGTGTAAGCTCAGAAGAAATCTAGGCCGTAGGATCCAAGCCAGCCAAGGCTATTGGATCGCTTGTGAAATATCATTTTGGGGCTTCGTGATTTGAAGGGTCGAAGGTTTTGCATCAAGGTTCAAAAAGTCACGAAAGGCTAGTAACAAAGTGGCAAGTGGATCAGAGCTGTCCATCTGAGGAGGACAGGTGGCGGAGATCTAGAGATCTCACGAACTCGGAGGTTCACAAGGTGAGAGCCCAAAGGTTGCGAAAGGCGAAGTCTTGAAAGGGCGAGAAGTTTCGTC
>SNQJ01S0059773.1:115902-139391 GCA_010110895.2 Picea sitchensis | reverse complement strand
GTAAAATGTGATGCAAGTGGATTTGCAATAGGGGCAGTCTTGAGTCAAGAAGACAGACTGATATCATATTTCATCGAGAAGCTGAATGAAGCAAAAGTGAAATACCCCACATATGACAAGGAGTTCTATGCTATTATTCAGGCATTGAAGAAATGGAGACACTACTTAATTCCTAAGGAGTTTGTCTTGTATAGTGACAATCATGCATTGCAATTTGTGACTCAACAAGAGAAGTTGAATCAAAGACATGTTAAATGGGTTGAATATATGCAAAATTTCACTTTTGTGATTAAACCTATTTTTGGAACTACTAACAAAGTTGTTGATTCTTTGAGTAGGAAATGTTTGCTATTGCAGGAGTTCAGAGTCAAAAAATTGGGTTTTGATGATCTCAGAAACATGTACAAAGATGATCCAGATTTTAAAGAGGCGTATGAAGCAGCTGAGAATCCAATTCTCAGGGATAGAAGCCAATGGGAAGAATACATGATCCAGGAAGGATTATTGTTTAAAGGTAATCAACTTTGTATTCCAAAATGCTCCACGAGGGAGAATTTGTTGAAGGAGAAACATAGTGGAGGATTGGCAAGAAATTTCGGTCATGAAAAGACGTTCGCAAAGTTGAATGAGTCATATTTTTGCCAGGAATGTGAGCAGACGTCAAAAGATTCATGGACAGATGTAGAATTTGTCAGCATTCAAAAGGAAAGAGATAGAATGGAGGCTTATATCAGCCGTTACCCATACCTGACAGGCCGTGGGATGCAGTCATCATGGACTTCATATTGGGGTTGCCAAGAACACAAAGAGGGTTTGAATCAATCTTTGTGGTAGTGGATAGATTTTCCAAAATGGCACATTTCATTCCATGTCAGAAAACCAGTGACACAACTCACATTGCGAACCTATTTTTAAAAGAAGTCATTCGACTTCACGGCTTACCAAGGAGCATAGTTTCGGATCGAGACACCAAGTTCGTAGGAAACTTCTAGAGAACCTTATGGAAGAATCTGGGAACAAACTTGTCATTTAGTTCAACTTATCATCCTCATACAGATGGGAAATAAGAAGTCGTGAACAGGATTTTGGGAGACTTGCTGAGGAGCTTGGTGACAGAACACCACAGTCAGTGGGACAACATATTACCATAGGCGAAGTTTGCTTATAATGACTCGCTTAATAGGAGAACAGGACAGAGTCCATTTCAAATTGTTTATGGCATGCAACCAAGAGGAATTTCTGAGCTGAGGGATTCAGAACATATTGTGACTAGGAGCACTAGTGCCGAAGATTTCGTAGAGGCGATGAAGGAACTTCACATCCAGGTGAAGGAACGATTGCAGAGTTTGAGACAAGAATATAAGAAGAGAGAATATCAACACAGGAGACAACTTTAGTTTGAAGTTGGTGGCTTGATCCTTGCACATTTGAGAAAGGAAAGGTTCCCAAGTGGAACATATAATAAACTGAAGATGAAGAAAATCAGACCATGTAAGTTCTTGAAGAAATTTGGGGCGAATGCATATGAGATTGAATTACCCAATGGGATCGTAATTTCTCCAATATTCAATGTCTCATATTTGTACCCTTATAAAGCCGAGGAAGCAGAAGCATATAGTGAACAACTAGAGATTCAGTGGACAAAGAAAATGCCAGTTACAGAAAATCCGCAGATGGAGCGCATACTAGACAAAAGAGTTGGTAAGAGGACCAAGCGAAAGAAATAATTTGAATACTTTTTCAAGTGGAAGGACCATCCAGTTGAATATGCCAGCTGGGAGAATGAAGAAGAAATCCAAAAGCATGGACAGACTGTGCGCGAGCTCATGGACAAGAGCCCATGAAAATTTTCAAGTGAGAAAATATGATGCAGGAGCATCGCAAAGGCGTGCAAGCATAGCCAGTGGTGAGACAACGCGGAGATAAGAGATAGATAGAAAAGCACCGAGCACGATTTTTTGAAAATGTTTTGAAATATTAATGAAATCATTAAGTGGAGGCATGCTTATATTATTGTAAAAGGACCTTGAGCGATTCCCTCTCGTCCATAGTAGATAGGAGCCTTTATGTGTAATGAATGTAGGTAGATAGAATTTAATTCTAGATTGGACAGTTTTAAAGTGCAAGAGGGAAATGAGATATAGACACCCTCATTGTATAGTTGTAATATTATTATGTCAAGAGAGAGCATAGAGCATAGAGAAGAGAGCAGAGAGATGTAGTTGAAAACACCCATGTACAAAGATTTGAATTAATAGAAAGAGCTTCAATTCAAATTCATGGTGTCATATTTGTTCTTTGTGTATGCATGTTGAATGTTATGCTCATGGATGTTTACTTTCTGTTATACATTTTTTTTATATGTTGTGTATATGATTTGATGCTTTGTTTTTGAAGTTTGAGAGGGAGTAAGGAATGAGTTTCAATTGTTTCTCTGCCTGAGTGAGTAAAATTCCTGCAAGGAGTGCAGTGAAGTTTGTTCCCAAGGAGTGCATTAACAGAAGTTAAAGTTCATCTTTGAAACCTCATGAGGGATAACCATTGTTCTCATTCTCGCAGAAGTGCAAGTTGAGCATAGGAGACGTGCAAGGAGTGCGCAGGCTGAGTAAAGTTCCAGAGTTTGTGAATCAGAGGACTTGTTGAAGGACTACTGCTGTAGGGAGTGCGCAGAGTCGAAGGACTTCAATTCTTTGAAGTAATTGAATAATTCGCTGCAAAGAGTGAAAGAAGGAGTCTTCTTTAAGACTCAGAGTTGGAGAAATTCTAGGAAGAATAGGGTCTTTGCAGTTGTCGAAGAAAAGAACATAAGGTTGGTGCCTTGAGGCATTGAAAGGAGGCGTAGCAAGTTTGTGTTGCAGGTAGGTAAGTTCTGTGGGGAAATACTTGGTTAAAATTCACAGGAATTGTCCAGGAAGAAATGGACGGTCGAAATTCTTTGATAAGAATTCACGAAGTCACAAGAGCCGTCAGATCTTGAAAAGAAGTAGGTACGTTACGAAAATATTTCCTCAAGCGTAAGCTCAGAAGAAATCAGGGCCATAGGATCCAAGCCAGCCAGGGCCATTGGATTGCTCACGAAATCTCATTTTACGGCTTCGTGAGTTGAAGGGTAGAAGGTTTTGCATCAAGGTTCATGAAGTCACGAAAGGTGAGTAGTGAAGTGGTGAGTGGATCAGAGCCATCCATCTAGGGAGAACAGGTGACAGAGATCTAGAGATCTTGTGAACTCGGAGGTTCGTGAGGTGAGAGCCCAAAGGTTGGGTACTCTAGGTTGTGAAAGGCGAAGTCTCAAAAGGTTGAGAAGTTTCATCATGGGACCGCATGGATGATGTGTTAGAATTCGAAAGTTGAAGAATTGAAGATTAGAAGGAGAATTCACGAGGTCACGAGCTACAATAAGGAGTATTGAGGAGTTTGGGATCTCAACACTTCAAGTGTCATGATACAAAGGAGACAACACTTCGGGGAACAAAGTGGTGAAGTTTGAAGTGGAGCGCAAGGAACATGTGGAAGAATCGCAAGGTGGGCCCGTGAAATAGGCAGGGAGCCATGCATTGTTCATTGAAGGGAGTCAACACCCCATTGACTGTTCTTGTCTTGGGGGTTCGTAAGATAAGGGGAAGAAATTCCAACCTTTCGACTTGTGAAGTGGAAAAAGGTGAGAAGCACTAGTGGGAATCCTAGCTGGTGGTCGTACACAGAGGGCACTGACAAGGGAAGGAGTTATACCCATCTCGTGATCTCAAATATCATGGGATTGGACAGAAAGAGTTGAGAGTCTCGACTCAAAAACTCGTGAGAGGCGAGTTGTGACAAGTGCCTTTCAGTTTAGGCCTTGATCATAATCGGTAGTCATGCAGAGAAGGGGGAGCATGCACCTAGTGTCGTTTGTGCAAGGAAGATTCCAAAAGGACCTGTGGATCAAAAGAAAGAAGATTCAAGAAGGGAATGGAAAGAGCTAATCCGGCTCAAAGGGAAACGAAGAACAATCCTGTAAGTGGATCCTCGACTGGAGGGTCGAGTGGGTTTGCTCCACTTCTTTTAATCCCTTTTCAGACCCTCTAAACATGAAAATATTGTTGAGCGATATTTTCTCCCTTCACGCTCGCTAAACTAAAATTTGAAGGCAGGTCTGTCTGGCAGTATTTTACCCCTTTTTTGGTATGGATGGTCAACTGTACGAACAAAGGTATACTCTAGGAACCTCAGTTCTCTAGAAGAGTATTGTCAGATATAATTTTAACCCTTTTTCGGGCTTGAGGGACTAAATTTACGAAAAAGGAACCCCCACGGAGTCCATAGTTAGGATCTTTTCAAACTCCCTAAAATTGAAAATATTGTTGACTGACCATGTTCCTTCACACTTGTTAAAATGGTCTAGAAGAACATCCCATATAGAGTCCATAGTTAAGTTCTTTTCAGACTCCCTAAAATTGAAAATATCACTGAGTGACCTTATTCCTTCACACTCGGTAAAATGGTCTAGAAGAACATCCCATACGAAGTCCATAGTTAAGCTCTTTTTAGACTCCCTAAAATTGAAAAGATCATCGAGTGACCTTATTCCTTCACACTTGTTAAAATGGTCCAAAATAACATCTCATACAGATTCCATAGTTAAGATTTTTTCTGACTCCTTAAATATGAAAAAATTGCCAAGTGATCTTGTCTTTATCACACTCGTTAAAATGGTTTTGAATAGACATATTTTTGGTGCTAGTTTACCCCTTTTTTGAACCGACTAGACTACCTTTGAAAAAGGTTCCCTAGTGGAGTCTCCTTTTACACTTTTTCAAACTCTCTAAAAATGAAAAACCACTGAGCTTACCTTCTCTAGGCTCATTAAAACCACATCGAAGGACGTTACCATTGTGTCTTATTAATCACATTTGCATACCTGTGTCTTTGGCCTAATGCAAGCTCCATGTTGCTCTCAACTGAACCATCTGAAGCATGCCTTATATGCAAGCCCTGTAGCACTTTGCCTCTGCGTCTTGACACCTTGGCCCTTGGAGGATTTTTTATGAGTGTCTTTTTCCTGCATATGTCTCCTTGCTATGAGCACCAATATGTTCCTTGCACCTAGAACTAGTATGTCTGTGACACTCATTCCTCCTTTATAATGTAGCATTCTTTTATTCTTTTTCAAGATTTCCAAAATTATTGAAAAAGACAAAACAAAACCAAATATACCCCAAAAAGAGGAAGGGGAAAGTATTTTATTTTTGTTGGTAGCACAATGAGTCACCCTTGGACAAAGCACATCCTTTCGTTTGTTCGTCAAGCTCTAGGATTTAACATGACCTTAGGAAGTTGTTATCACTACATAGAGTTGTGTCCTCCTATGTTTGGTTATTCTTCCAAACATATGGAGAGTTTGCATTGCCTCCTACATTGTGAACTTATGTCAATATCATGTTACCTAAGTCTCATCATTTTTCATGCTATTATCCAAGGGAATTTTCACCAAGCTTGAGTTGTCCCCCTTGTAGTTTGTCTCTTGACCTCATGCCTGACCATCCCAAAAGCTTAATCAAGTCTTTGTTAGAAATCAATGAATCACTCAACCGGATCATCAAGATCCTCTAGTCTGTTGTTGGCGAGATGTCTAATACCTTTGGGTAGTGAAGTCGTACACTCATATTACACTCCTACCTAAGTTATGAAGATTGTGAAGTTGTTTCTCAAGCTCTGAAGGCCTCATCTCTATCCAACAGGCATCATTATCTTCTTGAATATGGATATTATACATGTATATATTTTTGATTTCGATATGTAGATCTGATGTGTATAGCTCACAACTACACTTTATATAGTTATATGACATGGATCTGCAGTGTATTTGATTGGAAACCATGATTTTGATTCATCCTGTGCTTGGGTATGCCCGCCTCAGTGAGACAATTGTTATTTTGCAGATGACACCTCCTGAATTCTGGTCCCTGGGCTCACTTTCTTCTTACGTTTGTGAATATTGGTAATGTATTTCGGCCATCAGATGATCTTTTGACCTCACACATTACGGGGCATCATTTATAACCCTAATTTGCACTAGACATGTTTACCTGGCAGCAGACCATCTCATTTTCCATTTTTTGCCAAGCCATTACTGAACAACTCTTCTAAAAAACATCCTTTTGAAGGTATACACACCCTGCTCCACTATTGCATGTGTGTATATGCTCATTGACCAACTACAACCCGCATATATTGAAAAAAGAACAAAAAATAGAAGGTTGCAAACATAATACAAATTTTCAGGTAAGTTTCCTAAAACGTTTGACCGCACATAGCCGGTCACTCAACCAAATACCTAGCCCTTTCTACCTTATAAAATAATGGGTAGGGGTCCCATTTGAAAGGGGGGGGGAAATAATAGATAATAAACTCTACCCATTTTGGTATTCCCCTTGCCCCAATATTTTACAACCATTGTGTGAGAACTGAAGAAGAGAAGCATATGTGGAAGCAATTGGTGCACAGTTGAAGAAGAGCCTTGGACCAGATTCAAGGAGTAGTAGCCAATCTCACCATTGTAAGTGAATTTTGTGAGGTTAATAGAAAGAATTACTTTTCCCCTCCTGCCATATGAGGTGTTCAATATTCAAATTTGGTTTATATTTTTAGAACCTCTAACCCACTAATTCATATATGAGATGCATGTTTGTATTTATTTGTTTGTCTGTTTGTGAATGCAAGTTAGCTTTGGGAGGATACTTACAGTCAAGGAGCAATCGAACACAAAAGGATCAACACCAAGTGAGGGGTTCAAGGTAGAGATATCRKATCCTTTTATCCTTGTGTTTTATGCATGAATGTGGGGTCTATGTGGGGATAATAGTAAAACATAGGAGACTTTTGAAGGTTATTTCTGCATGCATTACTAAACCCTTATTTCTAGTCTATGGGGGGATTTTGACGCAAACCCCGAAATCCTCTGGTCCAAGGTCCGCGCAGGATCATTCTAATCTTCCATTTGATTCTAATTGACTCTTTGGTTTCCCCTTGGGAAATACCCTTCACTCTCAACAGTGTATCCATAGGACCTTATGGGTGTGCCTATGTGATCAACCATGAAGAATCAACCCAAACCTCCTTAACCAAAATAGGATCGTGCCCTTCGCAAGTTCGAGACTTTGGGCTTCGCGATTTCGCGATTTCTGTTGTCGAGGGTTCTTATCTCTACAACTATCGAAACCTGAATTGCTGAACTTCGATGCATTCGGAAAAGGTTGAATTTTGAATGGGCTTCTCACTTCATCAAGATTTCAAACTTCATGATTTTGCGAATCCAAATGTAAGGCTCTCCATCCTTCAACTTCCGAACCCCGAAACGGTCAACAAAATTTGACTCCGCCAATTGACGAAGACATGCTACCTGTCATCCTTGCAGTTTTTTACCTTTGACGTAAACTCCTTCCACCAATCACTCTTTCAAGTTTTTAGGACTTTCTCTCCCAAAGCACTGCCTTCTCCATTTCCTGACACCCAAAGTGTTGAAATCTTGAAAATTTAATCCAGGTCCTATCACAACTCACAACTTCGAGATTTTCATTCTACTACACTCGACTCCTTTTCGCTAGGATCCTCGAAATGCCAAAATGATATGACAGCTTGTGCAAAGCACAATCAATGGTATACGTTGATTCTAGATCCTAGAGTGGTAAGCTCTCCTACCTCTAACCACCCTGAAATTTCCTTGGATCCTACGGTCCTCGTGATTTCGAGAATTCCCCACAGAGAATTTCAATCGCTCGTTGCTCCTTGATAACTCCTACGAAATAAACCAAGGTTCTTCCTCTGGGATTTAACTTCTACAAAATGACTTTACTTCGTCTCCCCTTGTTTATCTCAAGGCACTAACCCTCTTGAGATTTCCTTGCAACCTCGAGTCTTCAATAAGACTCCTGCACACACTTATTGTGGTAGTCCCTCAAATACTTCTAAGTATTTGATTCTCTCAACTCTGTGCACTTTTATGCAACAATCGTCTTCCAATTCACCCCTTGGTTGATAAGTTATCAACTTTCAACCAGCCTACACACACCTTGCACAGCTCCTATGTCTCACCTGCACTTCTGTAGGAATGAGAACAATAGTATCCCTCCTGAGCTTTCAGAGATAAACTCTGAATCTCCATCAATGCACTTCTTACAGACGATTTCACTGCACTCCTTGCAGGAACTTCTCACTCAGGAAGATAAACAATTGGAACTCATTCTCTCTCTCTCTCTCAGACTTCAAACATTTAACATGAAATCATACATTCACACAATATTAAAGAAAATGCATAACAAAGAGAATAAACAACCATAAGCATACCATTCAACATGTATACACAAAAAACATCATAACACCATAATCTGAATTAAAGATTCATATATTAATTCAAAGCTCTTGTACATGAGTTCTTATTCTCAACTCTCTGCTACAACTCTCTTCTTCTCTATGCTCAATGATCTATGATTGTTAATGTTCCAATGATACAATGGTGAGGGTGTCTATAGTCGGTTTTCCCTCCTATGCTCTAAACTGTCTAATCTGGAATTTAAATCTACCTACTTACATTAACTATGCATAAATGCCTCTACCTACTACAGATGAGAGAAAATCGCTCATGATCTGTTTACATCCTCCAAAATATAAATGCAAGGTACACCTTATTACATTAATATTTCAAAAACATTCCAAAACACTTTTGCAACATGTTGAAATGTGCTGGTGCTCATCCCAGTTGTCTTCCGCCTCCACGCTCACTTGCTGCTGGTGATGCTCCTACATCATACTCCCTCGCTTGAAAATTTTCATGGACTCCTGTTCATGATATCTTGCATAGTCTGTCCATGCTTATGAATTTCTTCTTCATTTTCCCAGCTGTCGTCTTCAACTGGATGTCCCTTCCATTTGACCAAGTATTCAAAATACTCTTTCCTCCTGGTCTTCTTACTGACCCTCTTGTCAAGTATACTTTCCATCTGTGGATTTTCAGCTATAGGCATTTGTTTAGTCCACTGAACCTCTGTCTGTATATTCTCTACTCCTACTTTTCCAGCTCTGTAACGGTACAAATCTGAGATGTTGAATATCGGTGAAATTCTGATCCCATCAGGTAATTCAATCTCATATGCGTTTGCCCCAAATTTCTTCAAGACCTTGCATGGTCCAATATTTTTCATTTTTCAGTTTGTTATATGTTCCCCTTGGGATCCTCTCCTTCCTCAGATGTGCAAGAATCATATCACCAACTTCAAACTGAAGTTCTCACCTGTGTTGATCTACTCTATGTTTATACTCTTGACTCAAAGTTTGCAAACGTTCCCTCACTTGGCTGTGAAGTTCCTTCATTGCTTCTGCAAAATCCTCCACACTAGAAATTCTAAATTCAGTCTGTTCTGAATCTTTCAATTCAGACACTCCCCTAGGTTGCATTAAATAAGCAATTTGAAATGGACTCTGCCCCGTGATTCTATTAATTGAATCATTGTAAGCAAATTCTGTCTCCGGCAGAATGTGATCCCACTGACTGTGGTGTTCAGTCACTAGGCTCCTTAGAAAATCTCCCAAGCTTTTGTTTATAACTTCTGTCTACCCATATGTATGAGGATGAGAAGATGATCTAAATTACAAACTTGTTTCTAGCTTCTTCCATAAGTTCCTCCAGAAATGTCCCACGAACTTGGTGTCTCGATCTGAAACAATACTTCTTAGCAAGCCGTGAAGTCTGACAACTTCTTTGAAAACCAGGTTCGCAATGTGAGTTGCGTCGTTGGTTTTATGGCATGGTATAAAATGTTCCATCTTTGAAAATCTATCGACTACCACAAATATTGAATCACAACCTCTTTGCGTCCTTGGTAGCCCTAATACAAAATCCATTCTCATTGCATCCCACGACCTCTCAGGTATGGGTAATGGTTGGTATAACCTTGTGTTCTACCTTTTTCCCTTTTTGTGCTAACAAATTCTACATCTGTCCACAAATATTTTTACGTATGTCCTCATCCCTAGCAAAAAATATGATCCATTCAACTTTGAGAACGTCTAATCATGACCGAAATGTCTGGCCAATCCTCCACTGTGTTTTTCTTTCAGAAGATTCTCCCTCATGGAGCATTTGGAATACATAATTGATTTCCTTTGAATAATAATCCATCCTAGATCATATATTCAGTCCATTGACTTTTGTCCCTGAGAATTGGATTCTCAGATACCTCATACGCCTCTTTAAAATTTGGATCATCTCTGTACATTTCTTTGAGATTATCAAAACCCAAAGTTTTGACTTTGAATTCCTGCATCAGCAAACATTTCCTGCTCAAAGCATCAACAACTTTCTTAGCAGTTCTAGAAATATATTTAATTACAAAAGTGAAATTTTGCATATATTCAACCCATTTTGCATGCTTTTGGTTTAGCTTGTCCTGTTGAGTCATGAATTGTAAAGCGTGATTATTGTTGTACAAAACAAACTCTTTAGGAACCAAATAATGTCTCCACTTCCTCAGCTCTTATATGACAACATAAAATTATTTTTCATATGTGGAGTACTTAACCTTCACTTCATTCAGTTTCTCACTGAAGTATGTGACTGGCCTGTCATTTTGGCTCAAGACCGCTCCAATTGCAAATCCACTAGCATCACATTTGACCTGAAATGTATTACTAAAATCTGGCAACACCAGAATTGGTTGTTCAGTAATCTTCCTCTTCAACAAGTTGAAAATTTTCTCTGCTTCTTCTGTCCAGTGAAAAGACTTATGTCTTTTCTTCACCATGTCCATCATCGGTGCGCTGATTCCACTGAAATTTCTGATAAATTTCCTGTAGAAACTAGCCAATCCATGGAAACTTCTAACTTCAAATATACTCTTCGGTGATGGCCAATTCTTAATGGCATCCACCTTCTCTGGATCCATTTTCAGCTCATTTGCAGAGATAACAAAACCCAAATAAATGATTTTTGTCCTCATAAATGTTGATTTTTCATATTTATCATCATCTTTTCTTGCTGCAATCTCCTCATCACTGTAGCCAAATTCTTCAAGTGTTCAACTTCTATCTTGTTGAAAATCAATATATCATTAAGATATACGATGACAAATTTTCCTATGAAATCCTTCAGGACTTCATTCATCAATCTCATGAAAGTACTAGGTGCATTTGTTAAGCCAAATGGCATAACAAGCCATTCATACAACCCTTCATTTGTCTTGAATGTCGTCTTCCATTCATCACCTTCTCTCATTTGGATTTGATGATATATGCTTTTCAAATCAATCTTTGAAAAGAATCTTGCTCCACTCAATAAATACATCAAGTCATTCATCCTTGGCAATGGAAATCTATACCTAATGGTAATCTTATTGATCTCCCTCAAGTCTGTGCACATCCTCCAGACTCCATATTTCTTTGGGCTGAGCACTGTTGGAACAACGCATGGACTCAAGCTCTCTCTAATCAACCCTTTGTCCATTAAATCCTGAACCTGTCTCTTGACCTCTTCATTCTCCTACAACGTCATTATGTATGTTGCTTTGTTTGGTAAACTAGCTCTAGGTATAATATCAATATGATGGCTTATACTTCTGATAAGTGGCAACGAACGAGGTAGTTCGTCCACTACTATATCAGCGAACTCTTCCAACAACTCCTGGATTTCCTCTAGTAAATCATCCACTCTTGTACTAGTTAAAACAATTCTAGGCTTCTTGACCACAATGAATTGTGTATCTTCCTTCTTCTTAACCTCCTTAAGGAGTTCCTTCCACTCATGAGAAGTACAGTGTTTCTTACCTCAGGTTTCACTTCTTTATCCTTAATCAACAACAACATGTGAGTTCTCCCATTCTTCTCCAGGGTGTATGTGTTATTTCTCCCATCATGAATCACATTTCTATCATATTTCCATGGTCTACCCAGCAATATATGACAAACATCCATAGGAATGACATTACATAGTATTTCATCTTTATATCCTCCTATTTTAAATTCAACTAAACATTGTTTAGTGACATTTACCTAATGTCCTTTTTGTAGCCATGAAACTCTGTATGGGCTTGGATGTACAATAGTCTCCAACTCCATCTTTTATACCATCTCTGTAGAAATGATATTGTCTGTGCTACCACTATCCACGATGACTTTGCATACCCTGTATTTGGTCTTGCAAGCAGTCTGAAAAAGTTTGTTCCTTTGGACTGGGTTCTCTGCCTCTTTCTCTGGCGTTAAGAGAACTTTTCTCATCATCAGTGATCTTTCACCCTCAGCATCTTCTGCCTCAACATTCCATCTCTGTGCTTTGGCAGTGTGAGTTTCACCTCCTTCTTTCTTTTTATTTGGGCATTCATAGGATTTATGTCCATTTTTTCCACAGGTAAAGCATTTTATTTCTCCACCTCTGCCTCTTCCTCTTCCTCTGGTAGGAGGAAAAGCATTCTTATCAACATAATATCCTCTCTGTGAGCTTCCGCCTCTATCATACTGAGTTTGAGGTTTGTTTCCCTCCTCTTGAGGTTTTTGAGTTTTGTCTTGGGCAATTGTTTTGCCTCTGGTCTGACTTCTTCCTCAGCCTCTTTGACCTTGCTTTCAGCTCATTTTTTCTTCAGCTTTCAGAGCCATATGATAAGCATCTTCTACAGTCCAAATGATCATCATGCCCATCTCATATTGGATGTCATATCTCAGACCATTCATGTATCTGGAAACCTTTTCATCATCACTTTCCTGATGACCTGCCCTGGTGTTTAGTTTATAGAATTCTTCAATGTATTCTTTCACTGACATCAACTTATGTATCAAGTTTTGCGTTCTCCGAAATAGAGTAATTTGATAATCCTTGGGTATGAATTTTTCTTTCATCTTTGCAACCATTCTATCCCAACTCTTGATTTTCTGCTTGCCTTTGTAGCGTCTGTCAGACTGCAGTTCATCCCACCATAATGTTGCATGCCCTTTAAGTCTTGTGATAGCATGTTTGACTTTCATGTCTTCCTCAACATTCTCAAAGTCAAAATATTTATCCAGAGCTCTAATCCAATCTAGAAGCTCTTCAACATCCAGGTTTCCCTCATACATGGGAATCTCCATTTTTTCCCTGGCACCTATCCTTGTGACAACCCTGAATAGTCATTCGTCTACAACATCTTCGACTATGACTTCTTCTCCATGTCTAGCTTCATGTTCACTATCAGCCTCACTGATATCTCCAGTGTCGACTGTACACCTCTGTCTTGTCTCCATGGCATCAAGCTTGGCATGTAGTTCGTGCATTTCCCTTTCCACTGCTGGATTAGGAATTGGTCTATCTCTTCTTCTTAGTGGAATGGCTGAGAAATATTCTTCCTTCCTCTGCTACAGAAAACAAAGAACTTTTTCTGTGCTCTGATACCACAACAAACGCAAACCCCCGAACCCTCCAGTCCAAGGTCCACGTAGGATCGTTCTAATCTTCTCTTTGAGTCTAGTTGACTCTTTGGTTTCCCCTCAGGAAATACCCTTCACACTAAACAGTGTATCCATGGGTCCTTATGGGTGTGCCTGTGTGATCAAACACGAAGCATCAACCCAAACATCCTTAACTGAAATAAGATTACGCCCTTCGCAAGTTTGGGACTTCGGGTTTCATGATTTCGTGACTCCTGTTGTCAAGGGTTCTTATCTCTACAACTATCGAAACTTGAATTACTGAACTCCAATGCACTCAAAAAAGGTTGAATTTTCAACGGGCTTCTCACTTCATCGAGATTTCAGACTTCACGATTTCGTGAATCCAAATGCAAGGCTCTCTATCCTTCAACTTCCAAACCCCGAAACGGTCAACAAAATTTGACTCTGCCACTTGATAAAGACACACCACCTGGCGTCCTTGCAGTTTTCTACCTTTGACGTAGACTCCTGCCACCTGCCACTCTTTTAGGTTTTTGGGACTTTCTCTCCCAAAGCGCTGCCTTCTCCGTTTCTGGACACCCAAAGTGACGAAATATAGAAACTTTAATCTAGGTCCTATCACAACTTCCGACTTTGGGATTTTCATTCCATTGCACTCAACTCCTTGTCGCTAGGATCCTCTAAATGCCAAAATGATCTGACATCTTGTGCAAAGCAAAATCAATGGTCCACGTTGATTCTAGATCCTAGAGAGGTAAGCTCGCCTGCCTCTAACCACCCTGAAATTTCCTTGGATCCTACGGTCCTCTTGATTTCAGGAATTCCCCACAGAGAATTTCAACCACTCATTTCTCCTTGATAACTCCTACAAAATAAACCAAGTTTCTTCCTCTGGGATTTAACTTCTGCAAAATGAATTTGCTTCATCTCCCCCTTGTTTATCTCAAGGCACTAACCCTCCTGAGACTTCCTTGCAACCTCAAGTCTTCAATAAGACTCTTGCGCACACTTCTTGCGACAATCCCTCAAATACTTCTAAGTATTTGATTCTCTCAGACTTCAAACATTTAACATGAAATCATACATTCACACAATATTAAATCAAATGCATAATAGAGAGAATAAACAACCATAAGCACATCATTCAACATGTATACATAGAAAACATCATAACACCATAATCTGAATTAAAGATTCATATATTAATTCAAAGCTACTGTACATGAGTTCTTCTTCTCAAATTTCTGCTACATCTCTCTTCTTCTCTATGCTCAATGATCTCTGATTGTTAATGTTCCAACGATATAAAGGTGAGGGTGTCTATAGTCGGTTTTCCCTCCTACTCTCTAAACCGTCTAATTTGGAATTTAAATCTACCTACTTACATTAACTATGCATAAATGGCTCTACTTACTACAGATGAGAGCAAATAGCTCATGATCTATTTACATCCTCCAAAATATAAATGCAAGGGACACCTTATTACATTAATATTTCAAAAACATTCCAAAACACTTTTGCAATGTGCTGAAATGTGTTGGCGCTCATCCCAGTTGTCTTCTGCCCCTGCGCTCGCTTGCTACTGGTGATGCTCCTACATCAGATTTCCCACCCACAAAAGTAACCCTCATAATGTTTAACCCATATCACATATATATCCCCTAACCCTTACAATCCATCACAATTACAACCACCATAACACTCTACCTATACAATATTAAAACCCTATCACCTAACTGAAAACACTTTCATATCTAATACATAATGTATGACCCTTGTAATCCCTAACACTTGTTTCCATTGTAACCTCTAACTCATAGAACCTAAACCTCAATTGTTAGACTCCATAATCCATTTAACTATAGATGACTAATCCATGCAACTCCTAACTTGTACAATCGTTAACACACTATACATTCATCCTACATAATAGTTTCCTTTATGTTTGTACTTATAACATATATATCCTTCTAATACTAGTCTACCAACTCATCATCAAATCCATATAACCTTTATCATGTCACCCCTAACACCTAGCCTCTAAAACCTTAGTTCAAGTAATGTTTACAACTTGTAACTCCTGTAACCTATATATCTCAACACCTAACCCCTAACCTCTTTAACCTTTATAACCACAAATAAATATAACATTAATCCCTAGAAACATGATAAAACTTAACCCTAAAACCTATAATCCTTAAACTATATAAACTCTATGACCCCTAGAACTGATAACACTCCCAAGCCCAATAGGAACTATCACTGTTGTCCCTTAATCCATATTAAACTTATCAACCTTAACACCAATAACAATTAAATCCTAATAAATATAACCTTCAACTAACCCCAAAAACTAAATCATTGCTAACCAATATAACCCTTAAATAATATGTGTAACCCTTAATCACTAAAATTTGTAAAACCTAAACCTTAACCCCTGTAATTTGTATTCCTTATAACAACCTAACCTACATAAACACTAACTACCCATTTATACCCCAACGTTTATAACCCTTATGACCCCTAATGAGTATAAACCCATATAGCCATTAAGTCCTAAAACTTATATGTTCTAACACATGACCTATATAATGCATATTACCTATAATCACTATCACCCCTAAGAAATATAACCCATTAACCTCTATAATCCCTTATCCATTTTTTTTAACCCTTATAATTTCTAATCCCTAATCATATAAACCCTACTCCCAAAAAGCCTTTAGGCATTTAACCCCTAACTCATTTTAACCATAACCTATATAACCATTATACCCTCAAATATTATCATGTGTATGTAATATTCCATATATAAATTAGTATGCAGAACATAAATAATTAGCTAGAAATGGTAGATAAACAATGATATAGTGAGAACAACATCATAATAATACCATAATAATACCATAAATACACCATAAAGAGCACTTTTATTACTGAGAGCAATGTTCAATTGCCTCTTCGAGGGGGCAACCTCTAGCAGAGCAAAGATCTATTACAATAATATCCAAGACAAAACTTCTCATACCCTCTATTCCTATTTATACTAAATCTATCTATCAAAGGAACAATCTAGAGGAAGATCATTATAGAAGTGGAAGATTCTATTAGGTCTTCTTACATTTGAATTATTCCTCCTTATTGCTAGGACTTCTTAATATTGACCTTTATGAAATGATAGTATATTATTCTACCCACTTGATGGGTTAGGTAGGTTAGGTCCCTAACATGCCCTCCCCCTTAGAAGCAGTCTTGTCCTCAAGGAATAAGATGAGGAAATTGCTGCAGAATGGTAGCAGTCTCCCATGTGGCATCTGTTGGAGTTGTATATTTCCACTGAACTAATAATTCCTTCATGGTATGTTGACTAAGACAATGCTCCCGCTGGTCCAAAACTGCTTATGGTTGCAACCAGATCAATCCTTCTTCATCCAACTCGGGAAGGTTGGTTTGAGTTTGGAACTTAGTTCCAATCACCTTCTTTAAGAAAGAGACATAAAAAATGTGATGGAGCTTAGAATGATTGGGTAAATCTAACTGATAGGCCACCTGCCCAATGCAATTGAGAACTGTATAAGGACCATAAAATATGGGTGCCCGTTTCTGACAATGTTCGACCTTGAGTGAAGTTTTCTTATAAGGTTGTAGCTGAAGAAATACCTGGTCTCCTTCAACAAATTGTCATTATGAGCGACCTTGATCAGATTGTTGCTTCATGCGATTATGATCCATGACCAAATTCTCTTTGAGGGTATGAAGAATAGTTTCACAAACTGTAAGTGTCTAGTCAATCACCTGGACCTTCGATACACTTGGCATGTAGGAGATAACTGAAGGTGGATTTTGGCCATATACTACTTCAAAAGGAGTCATGCGAGTAGCTGTATGGTAAGAAGTGTTGTACCACCATTCAACTAATGGTAACCATTGAGCCCATTGATTTTACCTTTCAGAGGAAAAACACCTCAAATAAGTCTCCAAACACTTATTGATGAATTCAATTTGACCATTAGTCTGGGGATGATAAGCAGTGCTGAGATGCAATTGGGTGCCCTAGAGTCTGAATAATTCTTGCAAAAAATTGCTAGTGAAAGTGAGATCTCGATCAGAAAAAATAGAATGAGGCATGCCATGAAGCTTGAAGATATGATCAATGAAGAGTTGAGCCACAATTGATGCTATAAATGGGTGTTGAAGAGCATAGAAATGAGCATACCTGGAAGGACGATCCACAACCACCATGATGACGAACTTATTTCCTAATTTAGGCAATCTCACAATAAAATCCATAGATATTTCCCTCCAAATAGCGGGTGGAATCAAAAGCGGTTGGAGTGTGCCAGGAGGTTTGATGGTTTCGCCTTTGTTGTGTTGACAAACATCACATTCTTCTACAAAAGTGTGAAATTCCTTTTTCATACCATCCTAGAAAAAATAACTTTTGACCCGGTCATAGGTTTTGGTAAACCCTGAATTCCCAGTTGTGGGAGTAGCATGAAGCTCAGAAAGCACCATGGATTTAAGTTGTGATTGTTTACTTAAATACAAAAAACCTTTGTAGTGAAGTTCATCATTGTGCCAAGAGTACCCTAGGGAAATTGGAGAGTTGTATTTCAATTGTTGGATAATATGCAATATTAGGATCATGTAACCATTCTTGGTGCATGACTTGGAGCCAATCTGGTACAATGAAGGAGAGGAAAAAAAGGGACCCTTCATATTCATATTTTTGAGAAATAGCATGAACAACCACATTTTATTTTCCTTTATTGTAAATGATCTCATAATCATAACCAAAGAGTTTAGTTAACCATTTTTTTTCTCTGAGGAGGAAGGTTGTTGCTCTAGAAAATACTTGAGGCTTTGATGATCTGTCTTAATTTGGAAGTGTTTCCCTAGGATATAAGGGCACCAGAGATCCACTAAATGCAGAATATCGAACATTTCCTTTTCATGTATTAATTGGCCCAAATGGATTTTGGACAATTGTTTGTTAGTAAAGACCAAAGGTATGCCTTCTTACATAAGGACAACTCCAATTCCTCTGCCTGAGGCATAACATTCGAGGAAAAAGGTTTTTGTGAAATTAGGAAGGGACAAGACCGAAGTAGTACACATAGATTCCTTCAAAGCTTGAAATGATTGATCCATTGTGAGAGTCCAAGTGAAATAATTATTTTTAAGTAGAGGAGTGAGAGGGGCCGCAATCTTCCCATAATTCTGAACAAACTTGTGATAATAGTCGGTTAAACCCAAAAAACCACATAATTTTTTGATAATCTTGGGGCGAGTCCAATCCTACATTGCTTCAATATTTTTAGGATCCACCTAGACAACAACCTTTCCAAAAATATGACCCAAGTACTCTACTTCTGAGGCTCCAAAGGAACATTTAGATAATTTGAGGAAAATTTGGTGATGTGAGAATAGATGGATAATTTGATCCACATGGGAGATATAAGATTGCCAAGTTTTACTATAGATGAGAATATCATAAAAGAAAGTAAGACAAAGTGAGGAAGAAAAGGAAGGAAGACATGATTCATGAGGTTTTGTAAGGTGGAGTGGGCATTACACATGCTAAAGGGAATGACCAAAATCTCATAGTGACCCTCATGATTTGAAAAGGAAGTCTTGGGTATGTTAGCTTCTTGCATACGCATCTGCTGGTAGCCAAAACGCAGATCAATTTTAGTGAAGTACTGAGCACCACTCAGCTCATCCAAGAGATCATCAATGACAGGAATGCGGAACTTGTCCATGATGGTGAGCTTATTGAGGTCACAAAAGTCAGGACACATGCACCAAGTACCATGTTTTTTAAGTACCATGACCACATGGAAGAATAAGGGATGGTATTGGGGCAGATAACACCCGCTTGGAGCAATTCTTGCACTATTTTCTCAATTTCATTCTTTTGGGAAAAGGGGTGATGATAAGGGTTAACATTGGGAGGAAGATTTCCAGAAACAAGGGGAATAGAATGATCACGAACACCATAAGAAGGAGGAAGTCCCTAAGGGGTGGAAAAAACATCTTGATGTTTGGAATGGATATCTTGGAGGTCAGGATGCACAGAGGGTGTTTCGATGGATTGAATAGAATGGAGGTGAGCAATGATATTAGAGTGGCCTTTGTTGAGGGTATTTTTCATACGATGGGAACTAATGATATTAGGAGAACTAGCTATGAGACATTGTAATTTATACCTTTTTCCTTATTGTTCGAATTGCATGGTTAATTCCTTAAAATTTGATGCAGGAGCATTTCTCCAACCCAACAATGTGCCATCTAGACAACACATTCAACACACATTCAAGGAAGGGAGAGGATCCATCCCTCTCATTTCAAATTTTAAATTGTAATTAATTGTTTGTAAGGATGGAAGAGACACGCCGATGCCTTTGTGTAGATAGTCGATAGAGTCACCTTTAGTGGATGCCAAGATGATAATATCTAGATCCGATTCGGACTAGACAACCATTGAAAGTAATTCAATGTAAATTTATGAGAGTAGATATCTTGGAGGGAAGAGATCGAAGAGCTCCTCTTTTGTAAAAATATCTTTGTATAGACATGGCAGATGAGATTAGAATAGAAGAGAAGAAGGAGAGAGTCAAGACTCTATTGTAGTTAAATCTCACCCATATTGTAACTGAACATTCATATTAATACAAAGAGCATTTTTTCTTGCATGAGATTCTTTGTGTGTTTATTTGGTTATGAATGAATTTCATATGTGTGTTATTTTATGTTGTAGATGTATGTGATAGGTTCCATCTGCAGGTATAGACAAAATTGTTTGTTTGATATTTCTTTGATTTTAGTCTAGGTTCTTTGTGGCTTAATGCAAGGGGTTTCATGAAAGAGTGTTGAAGACTATGTGAGCCAGTGAAAAGAGTGCATATCTAAGTTTTGTGGAATTCAGGCAAGAATATGCTAGGATGACACACTAGAGGAATCATAAAATCAAGGGAGAAGCCTCAAGGTTACTAAAAACCTTGGAGTTGAGACTGTTCAGAGGATGGAATAGAGAGAAAACATAATCATTGAGGATTATGTGAAGCTCTATCAGGAGGGCATCGAGCGAGTGCACAAAAAGAACTCTATTTAAATTTCAGAGATAAGGGAAGTTTCTAAGAGAATACACTCACAGAGGTGTTGAAAACTCTGTAGGATCAAGAAGGCGTGTTTGAGAAGGAGTCTCCAAGATGACACAGGTTCCCTTCAAGGAATACGAGGAGAAGAAAATAGAGTTACAAATACTCTGCAAACTCAACAAGGAGTGCTTGAGCATAAGTCTCCAAGAGGGCACTTGCATCTATTCAAGGGACATATGGGACATACACCTTTGAGTTCCAATCAATTGAAGCTCAAGGGGACAATGTTGCTGAATACTTTGGAGGACGACCTATGAAAGGAGTGTGCTAGGCCAACACTCAGATGAAGTGTTGAAAGATAGCCAGTTGAAGGTTAGTCAATCATAAGGAGTGTGTAGGGAAACAAACTGTTTCAAGCTCGTAAGCTCATGAGGAACAGTTCCTTTGCATACAAAGTTCTTGTAGAAAAGAGAAGAAGGTCAAGACACTTCGAGGTCCAAGCCAGAGACAAGCTCAGGAGAGGTAGCACGAAGTTTCACGTAGAGCACAAGTGTGCATAGGGCCGAGGTCAAGTTTCATTGACAAAATCTCAGGAGGGAAAGAAGAAGTCGAGACCCAATAGTTGGGATCGCAAGAGGACAATCGAAGGACAAGACCTTTGAGATGTTAGAAATCTTCCAAGTTAGGAAGAAATTCAAATCTTAGGAGGAGGAGCGTCGTTGGGCATTAGATTTTAACTTGAGGAGGAGGAGGATTTGTTAAACTATATATATATATTTTTCCAGCATGTATATTATTATTTAGATTTATATCTATGTTTGTCGGCTTTTCTTGCAGGTTAGGTGGAGGTGGAGATTACCTAGATTTGTATACATTTATGCACACACTCCCTCATTTTTCTATATACAGAGTGTTGATGGGTGGGTAGGTGGGCATTTGGTCCCAGATTTCAAACTACAACTCTGATACCATGTGTAAGGACCTAATTTAATTAAGCCTAATAAAATTCATAAATTTAAACATTAAGATTATTTATCATAAGTGATAAGCAATTTCATTCAGCATATAAGTAGAAGAAATTTAAATTTATGAACAACAATCTAATACATTACATAACAACCACATAACCCAGGAAATTCATACATAAAAATACCTTTGTCTGATGCTAAATTCTCGCTCTCTGGTTTTCCTCTCTACTTCTCTGACCAAACCCTACCCAAAACCAACTAACCACCCAACTAGCTAGGAGTAGTCTATCCGACTCCCTAGCTCCAGGATTCCGTGAGAATTCCTGGCCCCCGAGCCTAAAACTCCCAGCAACCTGGTGCCCCCTGCCACAGTTCACCCAACCTCTAAAACCAAAACATATCCCCCAGAAAATACAATCCTCTCTGCAATAATGATCCTCTCCCAAATTTTCATAATCCTCTTCCTGAAGGCCTCTGCCCAATCATATCACCCCTCCATTCACCGAATCCTACCCCCCTTTAATGCCACCCACCTTATCCCTCCACTCAATGCTTCATCCCCCTACATACGTGAAGTTTTAAAATAAATACAAATTATTAAGCTATTAATTCATTACCCTAACTTTTAATGAGTTAATTAATTAATTAATTAATTAATCAATAGATATAAACAATTAATAATTAATTAATATTATTAATAAATAATCATTGTTTAACTAAAATATATTAGGTCGGTTAATTATTTAATTAACTATACTTGATAACCCTATGCAACTATTTAACTAGGGTTGTTACATACACCCACCCTTCAGGAAACTTCATCCTGAAGTTAAGATATTTTATGATACAAGGGAAAAGAAACATGGTTCACATATTCATAACAAATAATCGTCATTATTAGTAAGTAATCCAAGAAACTCATTCATACTAGTGTACATGCACAAGAAATGCATGTGTAGCTAGTACATACAAGTCTCGTTCATGTACTAATATCAATAACTATCATCTCTATAGTAATTTCCATATGCATCCAATCCCTTCAACAAGACTATTCATTTTATAAAAGAAAATAAACCAATCTAATGTTTGTGAAATCCTTTAATTTCAATTATCTAACTCAACAATGTTATTTAGACAATTGTAATTTAATTACATAATTATGATTATTCATATATATATACATTTTCTTTTCAGAAGGAAAAACAATAAATTCCACCATAAGACAAATCTCCATACACTCTCAACTATTTATACTCATCCTTCCTCCCTAACTTACTTCCATATTCATTCCTATCCTTCCTCTGGTAGACTATCTTGGAGCATCAACTATATTGACCTAACTCCAAATAGAACCTGTAAGTGGAAGTGTCACTATCTCGACCAAGCTTCCCCAGCAGGCAACTGACAGTCATCATCACACGTCTAGGGGAGCGTGAGCTAACAACGTCCTCCCATGACTTCAGGTTTCAGAGGATACATGGTGGGAAATGCCTCCACCCCTCCTAACAGGACTAGGGTCCACACCCTACAATGGAATTTACAGTGGCACCGTGTTCCTAGGAGTTTTGCCATTGTTTATTCAGTTTTGGGAAGTCTCATCACCTAAAACCCTGCACTAGTCCACATATCATAGAAATGCATCCAAACCAATATAATTTCACATACAAAGATTCATACCATAATGTTTCTTGGCTAGTGGTCATGACATCCACTTTCGTCATCATTATCTCTTGGATATTTCATAGCCCATAACCTGCAGATTAGTCTGTAACACAAACTCATACAGTTCAATGCAATATCATTATGTAATTGCATACAACCATCATTTCAATTCGGTATTCCTATACCAACTGTTAGCACTCTGTAATTTTCCCAAGGCTGTAAGGCAGTCACAAAGGCAACATCAAAACCACTTAGAGTCTCGGATCTAGCCCTCCAAGACTCAGAGAGGGATCTCTCCGTCTGATATAGCTTTGTTTGAAGAGATATTAGGCTAGTTAATGAAAACAATGGGCTTTGTTGTCAAAGTGTTTTT
>SNQJ01S0059773.1:95425-115892 GCA_010110895.2 Picea sitchensis | reverse complement strand
TAGTTTTATATTTTATTTAATGTTTTATTACATTTTGTTATTTTATTTTATTACATTTTTGTTTTATTATATAATGTTTTTTTATATATATTTTTTATATTTTGGTTTTTGTTTATGTTTTTGTATTTTATATGTTTTTTTTTTAATATTTTTAATTTGTTTTATTTAATATAAAACTAACCTAATTACTAACTTATATACTAACCTAGTTACTAACTAATTACTAACCTAGATTTATTAACTTAATTAATAATTGATTAATTAATAACTAATTAATAATTAATCAATTATTAAACTAGTTGTTTATTAACCAATTTTAACCTAGACTAATTTTATTGCTATTTTTGTTTATCCTAAGTCTGTTTGCTTATGGACAAGTGAAGGTGGCGGGATAATGGAGGCTGACAAAAAACAAGGGGGAAGAGGGCGCGGTGTGTATGAAGGATGCAACAGGGTGATGGAGGATTGAGCGACAAGAATGGAGGGAAGAAGCTGAATCACCTGAGCCAGGACTTCGTCATCATGAGAGAAATGCCAAATCAACAGTCGAAGAATCGATTCGCCTATAATTATAGGACCCCAACACCAACAACTTAACATCAAAGTTTTCAAGTTAGAAATAGATCTCATAATATCCCATAATTCAATTTCGACACCCATTCATAAAATTATCATTTACCAAATAGATTGCATCATATCCAATCATTATTCAAATAGCATTTAAATATTCATAAGATTCCCATTCACACAATATGTCGCATCATATCCATCATCATCAATAACATTTAAACATTCATAAAATTTACATTCACATAGTAGATCGCATCATATCCATCATCATCAATAATATTTAAACATTCATAAAGGTTCATACATCTTAAAAGTTTAAGTGTATCATTTAATAGTTTCACTGTGAATAGAAAATAAAAGTGTAGGCCTCAAGTAATCCTAGATGTATAAGTCAAAAGGTGGTGTTACATACACCCAACCTTCGAGAAACATATTCTCGAGGTGGTCAAAAAAGTGAGGGATAGTCTTGTTGTAATGTCTCGACGTCTTCCCAAGTAGCAGATCCTGGACTATACTTGTCCCATTGGACCTTAACTTGGTCTACCAGACGGTTCTTGAGATGTCAAACTCTATGGTCCAATATGCATAACGGTTCTACTATGAGATTTCCCACGTCCGATACCTACAATTCCTTCCAATTAAGTTTATGTGATTCCTCAGCAACATAATGACGCAAAATATATACATGAAAAACATTATGAGTTTTATGCAAGTGGGGTGGCAGTATGAGACGATAGGTAATGGGTCCAATTTTCTCTTGGATTTTGAACAGTCCTATAAATTGAGGTGACAACTTTTTCCCCTTCCCTAGCCGCATGGTACTCTTTTTAGGCCTGATACGAATGAAAACCTGGTCTCCCACTTCATAACTTTGGTTGGTCCTGTGTGCATCCGAATAACTTTTCTGCCTATCCCGTGCTTCCTTTAGTCTCTTCCTAATCTGAATTACCTGTTCCTCCATCTCTTGAATCAATTCTAGCCCAATTGTTACTCAATATTATAATATATCCCAACTCAATGGTGTTCTGCATGGCCTTCCATATAGAGCTTTGTAGGGTGGCATTCTGATGGAACTATGAAAACTGTTATTGTAGGCGAACTCTACCAAGGGTAGGTACTTCTCCCAATGGGTTTGATTATCCATGACATACATCTTGAGCATGTATTCCATGACTTTATCTACTCTCTCAGTTTTCCCATCTATTTCAGGATGATAAGTTGTGCTTAAGTTCAACTGGGTTCCCAATGTTGACTGCAAACTTGTCCAAAACCTAGAAGTGAATCTAGAATCCCTATCTGAAATGATCTTCTTAGGTATCCCGTGAAAATGGATGACCTCTCTTACAAACACATGTGCTACATCAGTGACATCATAAGTGTCTCTAACCAGAATAAAATGAGCACTCTTAGTTAACTTATCCACTATCACAAGAATGACATTGTGTCTATGACATGTGAGCAACAACCCCACAACAAAATCCATAGAGATGACTTCCCATTTGGACATAGGAACATCATGTGGTTGTAGGAGGCATGTCGGGTGATGGTGGTTGGATTTCACTTGTTGAAAATCTAGGCATTTGGTGATGAAATGGACTACATTGCGCTTCATGCCTAACCAGAAGAAGAGATTCCTCATGTCTATGTACATCTTCTTCACACCCGAATGCACACAATAAAGTGCTCTATGGGATTCCTTCAGTATGATGCTTCGAATATCCCCATCTTCAGGGATGTACACCCTTCCCCGATATCTCAATAGTCTGTCTGCATTCAGACTATATCCTTCATACTGTGGATCTAATTTCCTCCCACTCTGGAGGTTTGAAGTAACCTCTAAATACCAACCGTCTCCTTGGAGTTCCGTCAACACACGTTCCCTCAGATTGAACTTTAAGGGTACCAAGGAGAAGACATGTGGTCTCCTACTCAAGGCATCTATGACCACATTCTCTTTTCCTTCAATATATGAAATACCAAAATCATACTCACTCCATTTCCTTTCCCTGGCATTCAGATCCCTTTGAGTGAAGAGATGTTTTAAACTTTGATGGTCCATTTTGAGCTCAAAGTTTCGCCCCACAAGATAGTGCCTCTAAAGTTTCAGAGCTAGCATTACAACTGCCAACTCTAAATCATGAGTTGTGTATAGCTCTTCATGTTTCTTAAACTTCCTTGATGCATAAGCTATCACTCCTCCATCCTACATTAGCACGCCCCCCAACCCTAGCTTTGAGGCATCCGTGCAAACTGTGAAGTTCTTTTCCATATCCGACACTCATAGAATTGGAACACTAGTTAGTAACCTCTTAAGTTCAATGAATGCACTATCACATTCTTCTTTCCATTCATACCTGACCCCCTTGCGCTACAAAGTGGTGATGGGTTTTGCTATTTTTGAGAATCCTTCCACAAATCTCTGATAATAACCTGCTATCCCCATGAAGATTCTCACCTCATGGGCATTTTTCGGCACTAGCCACTCCATAATGGCCTTTACCTTTTCTGGGTCCATAGAGATTCCTTCACCAGAAATGATATGACCTAAATAGTGGATTTGTCTTTGGAAGAAAGAACACTTCAAAAAATTCCCATATAATTTTTTCTCTGTAAGGTAGGACAACACCACTCGCAAGTGTTCCTCATGTTCTCTTTTGTTCTTGGAATAGATGAGGATGTCATCTAGAAAGACTTGTACAAAATGGTCTAAGTACTTCCGGAATAGGTCGTTCATGAGGCTCATGAATACTTCTAGTGCATTGGTCAATCCGAAAGGTACTATGACAAACTCGTAATTCCCAAACCGAGTTTGAAAGGCAATTTTTGGGATATTGGCTTCCTTAATCCTTAACTGATGATACCCTGATCGCAAATCGATCTTTGAGAATATTGCTGCTCCTTTCATCTGATTGAAGAGGTCATCTATTCGTGGCATTGGGTACCTATTTTTCACTATAGCACAGTTCAAGTCCTTGTAATCTATACACAGTCGTAAGGATCCATCCTTCTTCTTTACAAAAATTACTCGTGCACCCCAAGGTGAAACACTGGGCCTTATTATCCCTAAGTCCAGTAACTCTTTCAACTACAATTGCAACTCACAAAGTTCTGGCGCTATCATCTGATACAGAGTCTTGGAAATTGGTTCCGCACCAAGTTTTAGCTCAATAGTAAAATCAAGCTCCCTCTCAGGAGGTAACCCTGGTAAATCGTTCGGAAAAACATCCTTAAATTATGACAATACCGGGTAGTGATCCAAGGAGGGTCCCTTCCTTTCATTCACCACTTCCACTACATATAGTCGACACCCTTGCCTCAAGCATCGCTTAACCTTCATAGTTGAGATAAAGCGTAATGACACCTTTCTCCGTACACCCTAGATCTCTATTGGTCTTCCTTCATCGTCAACACAAAGCACCCTTTTTGTGAAACAATATACCAAAGCTTGATGAGCTTCTAACCAATCCATTCCAATGATTAGGTCATATGCCCCAAGAGAAGTGATGTATACCTTTAACCTAGTAGTACACACTCCCAGGTCTACTATACAATTATCAATGCTATGTCCTACCGCTTGTTTTTCCCCCAAAGTCATCTCAACTTATTTAAAGTCATCATGCTCATAGGATGCCAACCCACTCTTTTCTAATGCAGATGGTGAAATGAAACTATTTGTAGCACCAAAATCAAATAAAATCTTTACATTGATATGATTTAGCATACCTGATGACTCCACCACCATGGATTGATGTTTTGTCTGGCGATTATTAACCATTGTGTAAATCTAGTGGTTGTTACTTTCTCTTCCCATCGGGGCCTTTCCTTCTCTATGCACAAATCCTAATTGTAACTCTGGGCAGTCACGCTGGTAATGGGGTCCTCCATATCCCCAAAATGTAAGACGAGATTGAACCTATGCACTATTCTGTGACTGTATCTGAAATGAGTTCCTTCCCTTGGAACCCCTTCCCCTAGTAGCTACTCCTTGAGATGGTTGTGGACTTGCCTGCGTCATTGGTGATGAATGAGATGTTGCACTTGCTGCCATTGAAATCCCTGTGGCTATTGTCCTTGGTGCGACTCTGTTACCATATGGAAGTGGCCTTGAGCCCCCTCCCCTGGGAAATTTTCTAGGAGCCTTCCCCACAAACCCAGGACAATGCAAAAAGGTCGGTCTCATACCTCTGGTTAAGTTCATGTGTTCCTCCACTTAATGCACATTTTCCATAGCTTCTGCTACTGAAGACCGTTTCCACACCCGCACCATAGACCTTATCTTAGGGTTCAACCCATAGACAAAGAATTCTTCCTATCATTGGTCATTATCCATATATGAAACATACTTGACCAATTCCATAAACCTAATCTCGTATTCCTCTACTATCCTGTTTCCCTATACTAGAGCATGAAATTATCCTACCTATTGTTACCCATAGTAAGCTTCCAGGTATTTCCTTTGGAACCTCTCCTCGAAAAGTTCCCAAGATACAGTGTCCATTGTAAGATGCAGTTGTCTTTCCAGGTTGCCCCACTAGTTCAAGGCACTGTCTCTCAACTGAAAAATCGATATCTTTGTCTTTGAGGTGGATGCATATTCCCTTAAGGCAAAACACCTTGTCATGCCTTCCAATCATGCTTCTGTGCGTTCACTGGCACGACCCCCGACAAACTCTGGAAGTTTGATCTTCTACAGTTCTCTAGTGATGTCTTTGGGTGGAGTTCCTCCCTCTGAATCCCTCGACACTTTTGGATTACCTATTCTATATGGTGGGGGCTCCACTTCGATCCTTTTCATTTGTCGCCCCTTTAAAGTCTCATTTATGGCCTCCAAAGAGCGCAGTATGAGAGCTAGTTCTAACGATGGTGGTGGCGGGCCTAACGGTGTTGATGGTGCCTGCGACGATGCTCCTCTGCCTTGATTCCNTTCGATCCTTTTCATTTGTCGCCCCTTTAAAGTCTCATTTATGGCCTCCAAAGAGCGCAGTATGAGAGCTAGTTCTAACGATGGTGGTGGCGGGCCTAACGGTGTTGATGGTGCCTGCGACGATGCTCCTCTGCCTTGATTCCATTGAGTCCTAACCATATTGTATGATTTAACTTTCATCAACCGAAGTTTTCAGGGTGAGTTCAAGGACGTTTCACATTTGCGCAACTTAAACTAGAAAACAGGGTTAGGCGTAAGTTTCTTTTTACTTGTATGTAAACAAACGTTACTCTTTTTAGGGGAAGTGGCTAGGTTAAGTTTAAGTGTCTAAGCTTGGTGTCACTGCCTAAGAAAACTACTGACTCTCTTTCCTGGTAGCTACGCTAGCATTGCACCATACTCGCCAATTCTCTAACTTACCTGCCTAGTGCACACGAAGCCCTCCCCCCGCTTGTCTTGGTCTAAGTCCTTATACTTTGCGTTTAAAACTAATTTAGGTGATTTACAACCTAAAGCTGATGAAATGAGCCTAAGGCTATCCTTCGATGCTTGACGCGTAGTGCACTGAATAGTCTCCCTTGTGGGTTCCTCCATGGTTCCTTAATGCTTGGTCTTGGGCACAATACTTTTAACGTTGGGTGGTTAGTTTTAAACATATATAAGTTTAAACCTGAATTTAAATTATATTATTTAAATCTTTAAATCCTTAAAACTAAGGTTTAAAACTTAAATCATTAATTTGAAATATATAATTTAAATTAATTCTAGTGCTAGCAAATAGTTAAGATTTTATTTAAAATTTATGGTATATAGCAATGATATTATTTTAATTTAATAATAATAAGGTGTATCAATTATACTATTTAAATATTTAATTATATTTTAAATTAATTTAAATCATATAATTTAAATATTCAATTTAATATATATGTAATAATTTAAAGCTTTAAAATTTATAATAAGTTTAAATCCATGATATTATTTAAATCAATTTTAGTTAATTGTATATATTTTTATATATATATAAAAAAACAAATTAAATAAATAATTAAAAATTAAATTGAAACCAGCATCATGGGTCCTCACATGAGGCCCATGTTCCCCCTCCCAAGGTCATCGCTAACCAAAACCCTACGCATGCCCCTGCACTTGCTATCTTAACCCTAAGTTCTCTTTTCCCCACTCATTTTCTTCTTGGGAGGTCCCTAGCTACACAGTCGGCCGCCATGGCTGGAGGTCTTCAAGCCTGAGAAAGCTAGCCAAGTCTCTTATGACTTCCTTATCTATTTTGTTTTCTCTCCTTATTTATCCTTAGATTCTCTCTCGGATTCGTGTGGTCGGCCGTTTTGGTGTTGTGTTGCGGGTTATTGGCTTGGTTTGGGCGCCGACTTGGCCACCAGTCACGGGTTCAAAACCCATGAGCCCCTACTCAAAATTTTTCTTTTGAGATGAGCCTGTGTAAAAGTGTAAGAGAGCATGAAATTCCCCAGGAGGATCAAACGACATCCATGACATGTATGAACTCCTCCATTGGCTTGGCACTAGACTCGGGCTTTGATGTGTTGATGCTTTTTTAGTGTGTTGTGTGCTTAGCTCGTAAGGTAAGGCCTCATGGGATTTTTGTTATCTCTCGGCTGTGTGTGGTTTGTGACTGTGGATTTTGGTATATGCATTAGCTCGTAATCTTGGGATCCTCCTCACGGGCTCCTCCTCCTCGTTTCTTGGCACTTCGTCGCTAGCTTCCATTAATTTTTTATTTATTATTATTTATAGTGCAGGAATTTCATTGGTCCTACCAGGACAGAGAGACTCTCAATATCTTTGAGAAGTTTTCATTCACCGTCATCATGAAGAATCCACTCCAGGAATCCATTAAGAAAAGATCCTGGACTCACTTGGATGTCAAACCCTAAATTGATATGAATGTCTATTTCGTATATGTTACAAGTAGGATAATGAATGAAGTGATGACTATTATTTATTATATGTTGATGTAGTAATGCATGAAGATGTTAGACAGGTCACAATGGGTTGAATAAAATCATACGTGCGTTGTTGCCAACACGTAAAGCTTTCTTTTCTATCGCTCAAATTTACATGAGTGTGGTTGGAACTCTGTTAGGATAGTTTTGGGGGAAACTTATTGGGAGAGCTTAAAAATTGTGTTTTTGGTCTAAAAAAAAAGAAATCTACTCTGAAACTGCCCAAAAATCCACCTGGATCATCTTTAGTGTAAATTTATTTTGGAAATTCTTACATGATGACTACCTAGAAGGTTTCTTCAAGTTCTCCAGCATGACTTGAGTGAAACGACAGGGTTTTATTGCTTCCATTTTGGAGTAAATGCAAATGTTTATACCAAGCCAACTTATGATCAATCATTGAAACCCTACAAACCCATTAAAGTGAAACAAATAGTCTTACCCGTTCTTGTCCATGAATCATCTCCGAGCACTAATCCTCCATTGTAGGTCACTCCGATGATTGTTTTCCCCATGGAGTGAGGGGCATTCATCCAATCCATATCCATTTCTTTAGTCTTGTACAAAACCTTGCCTTGGCATCTAGAACCCTCTCTCTCTCATCATAAAATGGAATGAATTCAATATCTGGTGAAAGAGTAGACTCAAGACATTGTCTGTCTAACAGAGTATTAAAGGTCACTCAAATTTACAATACTCAGATATAATTATATTGTTTCAGTGGATGGTACTTAGTTTTTTTTTTTTTTTTACTGCAATGATGCTCTGTGAAATTTGTTTTTGTTGTTTTTATTGTATATTCCACTCACAATTGTTTTTTAAAATAAGTGCATTCTGTACCAATTTAGTGAATTTGTTTTAGCCTGTACTATGCGGTGAAGATAGCAAGAAAGGAGGATTCAAGTTCCCTCCACTATATAGATAAATGATGCATAGTGCACGAGACTTGGTTCTCTCCTCTTCGGTGGCTTAGCTTGGCGCTTGGAACTTGTGCATTGGGCTTTAACCTAAGGTTTTGGATTGACTTAGTATGTGGTTCTAACCTATGTTGTGTGTTGGTGTACGTGCTTGGCTTCACAGTTCGAATAATTGGAGATAAGGCCTTCTAGCCCAACATTGTTTTATTTATATTATTATTTTTTTGTTTGCATCAATTATTATTGGTTGTGTGTGCGGTTGCAATGCCCTCATGGGCTCCTCCTTGGCTACTAAGCACTAGACTTGGGTGTTGTCTTGCATGTTGGTATATGACTTGTGATGCTTAGCTCTTGCTTGATGTTGATAATTGGAGATTTAGAGATTGTGCCTTTGGGTTCAATAATTTTTATTTATATTATTATTTTTTTGTTGTTTACATCAATTATTATACAGTTGAGTCTTTACTGCTGGGGAAGTGGACAACTAGCTTATTTGGCAGGGGCAGTGGTCCTTATTTTGGAGAATTTTGGCAAATGAATCATGCTTCCAAGATTTGTAGTCATAGATATGATCTGTCTCTCGAAGCTTCTTACTACTTCAGTTTTCACGGGGTTTACAGGGTTGAATCTGATGATATAAAGAAGCCAACATATGGCTTTGTTTAAAGGCATTACGCCCACAATGAATGAATTTATGACATTTTTTTTTCACTAAAATTCTTGTTTTAATTCAAAATTAATGTTCTGTCTAAAGTCTTGTTAACTGACAGGGCCTCCATCCATAATTTTCTAGTTCCAGCTTCCTTCACAATTTCAATATGTGTATTATTTATATTTATAACTGTGTTAAACTATATTTTATTTTTTTTCCAGTATGCATATTATTATTTAGATTTATATCTGTGTTTGTGGGCTTTGCTTGCAGGTTAGGTGGAGGTGGAGCTTGCCTAGATTTGTATACATTTATGCACACACTCCCTCATTTTTCTATATATAGAGTGTTGATGGGTGGGTAGGTGGGCCTTTGGTCCCAGATTTAAAACTACAGCTCTGATACCATGTGTAAGGACATAATTTAATTAAGCCTAATAAAATTCATAAATTTAAACATTAATATTATTTAGCATAAGCGATAAGCAATTTCATTTAGCATATAAGCAGAAGAAATTTTAATTTATGAACAACAATCTAATACATTACATAACAACCACATAACCCAGTAAATTCATACATAAAAATACCTCTGTCTGGTGCTAAATTCCCTCTCTCTGGTTGTCCTCTCTATTGCTCTGACCAAACCCTGCCCAAAACTGGCTAACCACCCATCCAGCTAGGAGAAACCTATTTGGCTCCCTAGCTCCAGCATTCCGTGAGGATTCTTGGCCCTCGAGCCCAAAACTCCCAGCAACCTGGTGCCCCCTTCCACAGTTCACCCAACCTCTAAAACCAAAAAATATCCCCCAAAAAATATAGTCCTCTCTACAATAATGCTCCTATCCCAAATTTCCATAATCCTCTACTTGAAGGCCTCTGCCCAGTCATATTCCCCCTCCATTCACCAACTCCTACCCCCCTTTAATGCCACCCACCTTATCCCTTCATTTATTACCTTATCCTTCCATTTATCACCTTATCCCTCCACTCAATGCTTCATCCCCCTGCATATGTAAAGTTTTAAAATAAATAAAAATTATTGAGCTCTTAATTCATTACCCTAACTTTTAATGAGTTAATTAATTAATTAATTAATTAATCAATAGATATAAACAATTAATAATTAATTAATTAATTAATTAATACTATTAATAAATAATCATTGTTTAACTAAAATATATTAGGTAAATTAATTATTTAATTAACTATACTTGATAACCCTATGCAACTATTTAACTAGCGTTGTTACAAAACCAGTAGTAACTGCCATAGAGGAAGAAGAAATGGAGTAGACATTAGAATCTTCCCCAATAGAACAAGAGCATGCAGATAAGGTGATCACTCCATGGGAGAAGGATTTGGAGATGCTGGAGGATTGGTTGAAAAATCCAGAACTAGTAGATGACTTCCATGAGCAGACAGTCATGCAGATCATAGGAGAAGGAAATTTGAAAAAATTTCTCAAAAATTTCAGCCAGGAAGTTGAACAGGAGATGACTGCAGCACTGAATCCTGCAACAGAAAATGAAGTAGAATTCCAGTCTGGGGAGTAGTTGGAGGAAGATGGAGATGAAATAGCAAGAGAAATGGAAGAAGCAAAGCTTTCGGAAAGATAATTTGAACAACAACTCAGTGATGAGACTACAACGATGAACTTTGCAACAGAGTGGGAAGTTAAGGACACACGAGATGGAGAAAATCACAAGGGGGATCGAGTTGATATACCCATTGAGAAGAAGGAGTTGCAGTCGAGAAGACTGCATAAGATAAACCAGCCCATAGATCAACTGGAAGAGGTGATTGAGGAGATAATAAGGCTAATGTTGAGGTCAATGCAAGAATTTTTTAGTAGGAAGAATATGAATAGAAGGGAGCCTGCCATAGTAACAGGGAAGCAACAACAACACAAACAAAGTAGTGGAGCAGATGGACAACTCCAGAAGAGAGTTTGGGATCCAAGTGGATTTCAAAAAAGATAGGAAGCTCATGAGAAGGAGCTCATGATTTTTTCAGAACAATGGAGTATGATGCAGGAGCATCGCTCCAACCCAGCAATGCGCTAGCTAGACAACACATTTAGTGCACATTCAAGGAAGGGAGAGGCTCCAACCCTCTCATTTTAAATTTTAAATTGTAATTAAGTTTTTCTAAGAATGGAAGAGCCACATAAATGCCTTTGTGAAGATAGTATATATAATCACCTTTAATGGCTAACGGGATGATAATATCTAGATATAATTTGGACTAGACAACCATTGAATGCAATTCAATGTAAATTTATGAGAGTAGGTAGCTTGGAGGGAAGAGCTCAAGTAGCCCCTCTTTTGTATTAAGATATTTGTATCTATATTAGACAAGGCAAATGATATTAGAATAGAAGTGAATAAGGAGAGATTCGAGACTCTATTGCAGTCCAAGCTCACCCATATTGTAACCAAACATTCATATTAATACATAGAGTAGTTTTTCCCGCATGCGATTCTTTGTGTGTTTATGTGGTTATGAATGAATGTCATCTTTGTGTTATTTTATGCAGTAGATGTATGTGATAGGTTCCATCTATAGGGATAGACAAAATTCTTTGTCTGAGAGTTCTTTGATTTTATTTTGGGTTCTTTGTGGCTTAATGCAAGGGGTTGCATGACAGAGTGTTGAAGACTTTGTGAGCCAGTGAAAAGAGTGTGCATCTGAGTTCTGTGGAATTCAGGCAAGAATGTTCCAGGAGGGTGCACGAGAGGAATCATAAACTCAAGGGAGAAGCCTCAAGGTTACTGAGCACCATCGAGGTGAGACTATGAAGAGGAGGGAGTAGAGAGAAAATAGAATCATTGAAGATTCTGTGAAGCTCTGCCAGGAAGGCATCGAGTGAGTGCAAAGAGTGCACAAGAAGAACTCTATTTCGAGTTCAAAGATAAGGGAAGTGTCTAGGAGAAGACACTCATGGATTTCTTGAACACTATGTAGGCTCAACAAGGTGTGCTTGAGTAGGAGTCACCAAGAGGACACAGGTTCCCTTGGAGGAATAAGAAGAGAAAAAAATAGAGTTACTATATACTCTGCAAACTCAATAAGGAGTTCTTGAGAGAATGTTGCCAAGAGGGAACTTGCATCTCTTCGAGGGATAGAAGGGACAAAGACCTTTGAGTTTCGAGTAGTTGAAGCTCAAGGGGATAGATTTGTTGAATACTATGGAGGAAGACCTGTGCAAGGAGTGTACTAGGCCAACACTCAGACAAACCATTGAAAGACATCCAGTTCAAGGCTAGTCAAGCACAAGGAGTGTGCAGGGAAGAAAACTGTTTCAAGTTTGTAAGATCAAGAGGAATAGTGCCTTTGCATACAAATTTGATGTAGAAAGGAGAAGAAGGTTGAGACACTTCGAGGTCCAAGCCATAGAAAATATCAAGAGAGGTAGCATGAAGTTGCACTTAGAGCACAAGTGTGCACAGGGTTGAGGTCAAGTTTCATTGACAAAATCTCAGGAGGGAAAGAGGAAGTCAAGACCCAACAGTCGGGCTCGTAGGAGGAAAATCGAAGGTTGATACCTTTGAGATGTTGGAAATATCCTAAGTCAGAAAGAAATTCAATGCTCAGGAGTAGGAGCATTGGCAACCATTAGATTAGCTACAGAGGAGGAAATTTGGACCGTTGAATCTCAAGTCCATACACCCAAAAGAGCATGCAGGAGGAAACAAATATCTACCATAGGATCTAGGAGAGCGTGGGCCAACAACTATTGGATGTAGGGAATGTGCACAAGGTTTAAAAATGTTGGATTTGCACAGGAGAGTGGATATCGCAAACCATGAAGTCTTGAAACCATCAAGACTGTCCATTGTCAGAGGACAGGTGGAAGAAGATCAACATTCCACTGACTCGTGTTTCAGAGAAGTCAAAGGGAAGAATTATAAGAACTCCCAAAATCCAAGTTTGTGACTTGATCTGAGCCGTCATATCGAGGAAGGATCTTGGGCATTAGATCTGTAGTATCAGGAATTCGAACCTCAGGATAAAAGAGGTGAATCACATCGGGAGTTCTCGATATGAGAAATTGCGACGCGCTCGGAGATTTGGCCCCAAGTCATAGCAAGGGGTCATATGGAAAGAGGATAAGGGTGGGGCTAGCAAGTGGTAGGCCACTGTTGAGATTTTGGAGGTCGAGAGAGTTAGGATGACTCACAAACAAAGACCCAATACATGAAATCACAATGCGCCTTTGCTTAGGCTCATGGTCACACCCCGTGGTCGCATGAGAGAAGCTTGTTCCTAGTTCTTGTTTGCACGGGCTGAGTTTCACAAGGATTTGTGGATTTCTTCATGGGATTATAGCTAGGAATCAAAGAGATTCTTTAGCTCAGAGAGTTAGTGTGATCCTTAACTGGGAGGTTGGTGGACCCTGCCGAGGTAGGGGGTCTACATCAAAATTCATAAGAATGGGACCCAAAGTGCGTAACCATTCATCACCTAGCACAATGTCACAAACTCCCATGTCAATGGAAAACATACGAGATTTCAGTTGGTAATGTCCAATTTGAAGACAAACATTTTCACAACCCCCACCACATCTCATGGACCCACCATTGGCTATCATGATTTGAAAATTATTGAAAACACGAATATAACAATTGGTTTCTTGGGAAATGCAATGATGAATAAAATTGTGGGTGATACCACTATCAAAAAGGATGATTACCATCCTATTCTTAATGTAGCCAATGATCTTGAGCGTTTGTGAGGCTAAGAAGCCATTGAGGGCATGCAAGGAAATAATTGGGTCAACATCAGGAGGGTTAGTAGGCTCCTAGGTGGCATCAGGAAGGGAGGGTTCTTCAATGAAGGGAATTGTCACATCCTCTTCATGAACATCTTCGAAAATGGCCATAAATAGTTTTTGTTCCTTACACTTGTTCCCCAGAAAATATTTTTCATCGCATTTATAGAAAAGACCCTTTAGTTGGAGTTCAACCATTTCATCCCTAGTTAATTTCTAGAACTTGAGGGGAGTGACAGGGATGTTAGGATTAACAGGTCGAGGGTAATGAACAAAAGGGGGTTTTCTGTTCTGGGAAAAAACAACTTGTTGGGACTATTTAGCATGTTGAGTAGCTTCCAACCAAGTGGGAGGGCAGGCCATGAGAAACTGGGATCATATTTCATCCTTGAGACCACTAATAAAGAATTCACGGAAGAACGCATCTGACATGCCCTCTGTTCGAAAATCCAAATGCTCAAAAGTAGTGATGAAGTCTTCCACTATGCAATATTGTTTCAAATTAGTCAAACGACCGAGATAGTGGGTATTAGTATCAATCTGAGCATAGATCTCAGCAACAAACTGGGTCTAGGAAATATACCCCTGACATGAATTTTTTCTCCATTGCCACCATTGCCAGCATTTGGGATCTAGATAGAGGACAACATAACAAAGTTTTTCCAACTCATCAGTAATGTTGAAATAATGTAACTGCAAAGAGTATTCTAATTGTTATTGATGTATTATTCATTAGATCAATCCCCTTTTGTGGATTGATCATGTTGGTTATTGTAAATGACCAAATCCCTTTTTGCAGATTGGTCAAACCCTAATTGTATTGAGCTAAATGAAAATTTGGCCCCAATATATATTAAAGTGGTTATAACCACCCAAAATGAGAAGTCGTCCCTGCCAGTGAAAAGACACCCCCAGTTCAGCACCTGCCAGATTGTATAAATAAGAGAGGCTAGCACCTCATTTGTCCACACACACACTTGTTCATCAAAGTGCAAGTCTTGAGCCGCAATTGGATAAGAAGAAGAGAGAGAGAGAGGTGCACTTATTGGAGATGACTTTCTATATTTGTTTGAGTTATATCTTGGCATTGTATTGGCTATCTATATTGAGGAAGTTTTTGTTGGGTTTCCTCCCCCATGAGGGTTTCCTAGGATAAATGATGTGTCTCTTCTGATTGTGTATTTCTCAGTGATCCTATTTATTCTATGGTTATATAATGAAATAAAATAAACCTAATAATATATTAAACCTTAACATGGTATCATAGCTAAGCTGAAGAAAGCATCTTTCACAAGAGAAAGAGAAAAATGTCACTATTGTCGTACATGCAAATTAGGGATTTTCATTGAAGAAGCGTTTTAGACTCAAAACCATATAGAAAAGTGTGCCCTAATCCGAGGATTTCTTTGGCACCTTCAATGTACCTTTTTAGTTTGTAGATCTCCCAGGAAGTGAAACACTAGTTTTCACCAGTACTAGAAAACCAAAAAACCAGAGGTACCAGAAAACCAGAAGCACTAGTCCATAAATCTGTTGGTCAAGTTTGAGGGGGTAAAAGTTGGTGTTTCAGAAATATGAATGCACCACCTTACTCACCTTATCTCAACGCATCTATCCCCTGGATCAAAAATTCAAAATTTGAAGATTGACAAATTAGGGTTTCCTCATAAAACCCTAAGTTGCAATTGGAGTTGCAGTCTTAGAACCAGTTGCAGTACTAGTTGAAGTATCATCCATAGTACCAGTTGTACTCACCCTTGAAGTTTTTAAGATTTGGTGATCATTTCCACTGCTACCATATGGTGCCACTACCTGCAAATGATATCGGAGGTATGTACTCACATATGTTTAAATTGTTAAGCGTTAAAGGGTATTTGCAGGAGAAGGGATCTCTTGCCATATATCCAAAAGGATCTCAAGATCCAACACATTCAAAGGAATAATGAAACCCAGGTGTGATTATTATGATATGCATCTATTTGTTATGGCATTATTTTGATCAGTGTTGCATGTTGTAGCTATGACCATCGTTCTAACCTTCGGTCAAAATCTGAGTCAAGGTATTAGATGGATTATAGTTGAGACCATAGAGTTTATTCTCTAACCTAACCTTATGTAAAGATATCATATTGTCCTATTACAAAATACAGGTTGAATAAAGAACTCATCATCTTGAATGAAGGAGACTTGGAAGAAAATCAACACACTCTTGAAGATGAGGCCACAGGTCGGAGATTTGATTAAATTGATAACATTCAATGTTGCACATGGAAAGTTACAAGTAAACACTATAGTTGAGATATAATTCTTTGAAGAATATTATACTTGGTAGAATGTGAGCATATTGAGATAAATGCTTAATGTAACCATTTGCCTGATACAAACTAATATTTCCTCTAGGAGAAATCTCTTGTGTTAGTTTGAGGTTTCCATGGAGGAATGTTTGATCACAACACTATAAGAGTGTTGACCTCATTCTGTATTGTATTTCTTACTCTTGATCTTTTCTTCAGATAGGTCACAAGTGAAATATCTAAAGGAGCCACTATGACGATTTTTCGTGTTATTGTTTTATCTACTATTATCAAAAGATTACTATTCCTACTTGTTTTGTTGACCTTGTTTCAGGTCACAGGTGATAACTCTGAGGAAGCTACAGTGAAGGTTGTTGAAGGAGATATATTATATGAGACATGAAGCAGACTATGTGCATGACCATATACACTCATGTACCAAAGAAGATGAAGAAGAAGCTATCTATTGAGATTCAAAGTATCTCATATGAATATTGATTGAAAGGAGAAGAAGGCTCCAAAGATGACCGAACATTAGAATGGGAAGAAAATATCGTTTGAAGCATGACTATGTATTTAGACTTGGTATTGAACACCAAGTATACCCTGTAAGAGATGATGAAGTCCTTATAGACTCATAATAAATAGAGAGTAAGCATGATCTCAGAAAGTATCAGATGAAGAGTCAACTTCCATGAATGGGAGATAGATGTCCTGAGAAAACTAGATGGTAGCTTTAGAAACTTCTAGGAGATATGAAATCTCCTATGAATATTCCCTTATTCTAGTGACAAATAAGGAATCCAGTCAGAAAGACTGGGATATCTATTCTTCCGTGAGAAGAGAAAATAATATTGACTGCCAATATTGATCTATACAGATCAAACATGTTGCAGATATACAAATCCTTATGTATGTCCAGAGGATTCTCCCAGCAAAAGGGAGAAGACTATGATGAGACACTTATTTAAGAAATAGTTCTAGTATTTATGAAGACAACCATAATAACCATGATTCATATATAGTTTGAGATGCAGGGGGAGCAATCACCATATTCAAAATTGAGTGGCAATTGGTGTAGTACATTAGTTGGGTCATGGAGACATGACTACAATGAAAGATAGAGTTACCTCCATGAAAGAATAAGAGCTATCTTCAGTATTATTTATTAAGCCACCCTCAGTTTTAGATGAATATGTTTTCATTATAGAAGAAGAGGAGTTACTCTTAGATTTTAGCAGCCACAGTGAGGATGAAGAAATCATTCTTAGCCATAGAGAAGGTGCAGGTGCAGAGTCCTAGTTCCAGAAGGAACAATTGTAGAGAGAGTAGAGGACATACTCCTAGACAGTGAGATAGATAAGTTCTTTGCATAAAGCACATAGAGTGAGGACATGATTATGCAAATTGAGTTGTAGTTGAGAAAGTGTACCAGATTGGTACAATGTAATGAGAAAAATTGATATGAATATTGAAGATAAAAAGACTCATGTCTGCCATTTGAGGAAGGATCTATACATGTTGAAGCAAGCTCCTAGAGCTTGATATTGCATAGGAGAGACAATTTTCTGACGATTTTGGGATTTACCAAGAGTAAATTTGATTCTATCCTCTAACTCAAGGTTATGAGTGATGAGCCGGTGATATTTTTGTTGAATGTGGATGACTTATTCTTAACTGGAGAAGGAAAACTCATCACTAAATGTAAGAATAAGATCGCTTCAGAATTTGAGATGAAAGACCTTGGCCTAATGCATTATTTCTTAGGTCTTGAGTTATGGCAGAGCCCAAAGAGAATCTTCCTTAACTAAGGGAAGCATGTAGTTGAAATCCTAAAAAGATTTGATATGTTGGAGTGAAAGTCCATGAATACACCCATGGAAATGAAGCTAAAGATTTTGGTCGACACTTTGTTAGAGTTGATTTATGCCATGCTATATAGACAGATCATTGGATCGTTGATGTATTTGACAAACACGAGACTAGATATATGTTTTTCCATGAACAATTTGGGTCAGTTACTGGTAGAATCCAAACATGTTCACCTATTTTCTACAAAACATGTGAGGAGGTACCTTAAGAGTACATTAGACTATGGTCTCAGTTATGATGAAGATCATAATTTCAAACTGAGTGGGTACACTGATTCAGATTGGGCTAGAAGTGTCTCTGACAGGAAGATCACTTTAGGATGTTGTTTCAATTTGGGATCAACCATGATCTCATGGTAGAGTAAGAAGCAATCACGGATTGCTCTCAGTATAGTGGAAGCATAATGCATTGTTGCATGTTCTGCCAGTTGTGAATCCATATGGCTTCATAAGTTGTTGACTGGTCTATTCGACCTAGAGATGGAAGCAAACACGATCCTATGTGATAACCAGAGCTGCATAAAAATTATAGAGAATCATGTATTTCATGACATGTCGAAACACATAGAGATCTCATACCATTACATATGTGACATGGTGCAGAGAGGATCCATAAAGCTCCAATATGTTATCATGGATGAACAAGTTGCAGATGTGTTGACCAAGCCTCTATCTTGTGTAAAGTTTGAGCACTTTCAAGATAATATCAACATAGTCCAAAAGGACCTCCCTTGATAGGGGGAGTAGTGGTGTGTTGATATGCCAGCCTAGTGTTGTGCTTCCAACTTAATTTTTGTGTCAAGATGCCAACCTAGTGTTTTGCTTTTGGCTTAATTGTTGTGTCGAGATGCCAGCTTAGTGTTGTGCTTCCAACTTAATTGTTATGTCGAGATGCCAGCCTCGTGCTGTGATTCCAGCTTAATTGTTGTGTCGAGATGTCAACCTAGTGATGTGCTTCCAGCTTAATTGTTGTGTCGAGATGCCAGCCTAGTGTTGTGTTTCCAGCTTAATTATTATGTTGAGATGCCAACCGAGTGTTGTGCTTCCATCTTAATTATTGTGTTGATATGCCAGCTGAGTGTTGTGATTCCAACCTAATTACAGTGTTGATATTCCATCTTAATTGATGATGCCAACTTAATTGTTGTGTTGAGATTCCAACTTAATTGTTGATGCCAGCTTAATTGTTGTGTTGCGATTCCAGCTTAATTGTTGTGATGGTGTGTCAGCTTAATTGTTGTGTTTTGATTCCATCTTAATTGTCATGATGATGTGCCAGCTTAATTGATGTGATGTAAGCCTTGTGTTGATGACATACCAGCCTCATGTTGTGATGATGTGCCAGCGTCATGATGTGATGATGTGCCAACTTAAGTGATGTGATGCTAGCCTCGTACTGATGACATGCCAACCTCGTGTTGTGATGATGTGCCAGCCTCATGCTGTGATGATGTGTTTCCAACTTCGTGTTGTGATGCCAGTCTCGTGTTGAAGACTCTCAACCTAGTGTTGATGTTGATGATGCTCTAGTCTTCATGTTGTGATGTTGTTTTTGTTGATGATGCTCCAGCCTTTGTGTTGTGATATTGCTTCTTTTGATGTTGTATCAGCCTTGTGTTTTTATTGATGATGAAGATTTTTTAGTTTTATACTAATCCATTTTGATGCAGTCGATGATGACAATGCCACTTCATCTTCTCGCTGAAGATGATGATGATGATGCCACTTCATCTTCTTGTTGAATATGATAATGATGATGCCACTCCAGCTTCTTGCTGAAGATGATGGTGATGATGCCACTTCATCTCCTTATTGAAGATTATTATGATGATGATGATGTCATTTCATCTTTCATGCTGAAGATGATGATGTTACTTTAGCCTCACACTAAATATGATGATGATATTACCTTAGCCTCATGCTGATGAGGATGATGATGCCATTCTAGATCTCTGTTGTGAATGATGATATTGATGATGAGAAAAACTTTCGATGATTTATAGATATGCCAGTCAATGTTCCAATATGTTGTTGATGATGTTGCCCTCTCTCTCGACTGATGCTATTGTAGAATACACTTCTTGTTAAGGGGGGGGTTTGAAATAATGTAACTACAAAGAGTATTCTCATTATTATTGATGTATTATTCATTAGATCAATCCCCTTTTGTGGATTGATCATGTCGGGTATTGTAAATGACCAAATCCCCTTTTGCAAATTGGTCAAAACCTAATTGTAATGGGATAAATGAAAATTCGGCCCTAGTATATATTAAAGTGGTTATAACCACCCAAAATGAGAAGTCGGCCCTGCCAGTGAAAAGACACCTCACTTTAGCACCTTCCAGATTGTATAAATAAGAGAGTCTAGCACATCATCTGTACACACACACACACACACTTGTTCATCAGAGTGCAAGTCTAGAGTTGCAGTTGGAGAAGAAGAAGAGAGAGAGAGAGAGGTGCACTTCTTGGAGAGGAATTT
>SNQJ01S0059773.1:78279-88759 GCA_010110895.2 Picea sitchensis | reverse complement strand
AGAGGAAGATCCTTCTAGAAGTGAAAGCTTCTATTAGGTCTTCTTACATCTGCCTTATTCTATTTTATTGAAAGGCCTTATTAATATTGACCTTTATTACATTCGAATATATTTTTCTACCTATGTGCGATTTAGGACCCTAACAATGGGGAAGACGGGGTTCATGATGAAAGGAGTTGGAGTGAAAATGTGGATACTGAGAGGAATCAACAACATCGGGTTGTGCTGATCAGGAAGGACCCATAGGGAGGTTCAACAATTGATTTCTTAGTATATTAGAGGGATTTCAATTGGGTTTTGAGGTTGGCTTCCAAGTTGTCAGCGTCGGAATTGGTAGAATCCAGCTGAGATGTGAGATGTTCGATGGAGACATGGGCTTGATTGACAAAAGTTTGGAGGTCTTAGTTGTGAGTGGTGGCCATTTGGAGAGCGGAAGTGCGGGTAAGGAAAAAAATATGGGCGAGTGGGACCACAAAAAAAATACTTAGAAGTGATAGGTACCACAATGATTAGTGCTTGAAGGAAAATATAATGGGATAGGCAGAAAAATAGGGACACTTGGAAGGGGTCGGGTCCACTGAAACAAAAAGGATTAAAAATGAAGGGTGTCACATACCCACTACAACAAAAATAAAACTTTCACTCTTCCTCAAGGGATGGAATCCCTGAATTTCTACGAGGCCTAGCCCAGACCATCCCTTCCCTTATCCTCCTCCAAGTGACCACAATCTGGACTTAGCACAAGCGCCTTTGGCAACTCGAGAGTTGGAGAGTCAAGGCTCTCGACTCCTCTTTCTCCAAATGCCCATACCCGAAATGCGATACAGGTATGGATCCCTCCTCGCCAGTACTTTCTACATGTAACCATAGGCTAGGCTAAACACTAGCACTACTCGCATCTCGCGACTTTGTGAGTTGGAGTGTTGAGCCCTCGTGCTCCTCCTTTGAAAATCCCCGAGACCCGAAAGGTCAATGTTACGTGCACTCTGCCAAAGCGATGTGTACACGCCACTTGTCTCCTCCACTGTACTCTTCTTAAGAGCTGTGTCACTGTCATCCATCGCACGAGACCTTGGCTCTCGGCATTTTGTGACCTTAATGATCAAGGTGAAACTTCTTCACCCTTCAAAACCCTGAAACATGACAAGTTAACAATGGGTTCACTCTTTCCCAGGCGACATGTGTCCACCACCTGTCAACCACATGGTCCCCACCTAGCGGATGTGCCACATGTTCACACGAGCCCTCGATGCTTGGCACTTTGTGACTTCTGCAATCGAAAAGAAACTCTTTCAACCTTTGAACCCCCAATACGTGATACCACGTGGAGGTTCTGATCCAACAGTTCTCCCATGGCTTCGATCCAATGGTCTAGATCCTTTCACGATCTTGTGTATCACGAGTCCTTAAAACCTTGCCCGTTGAGTCCTTCGAGTCATGAGTAACCGAAACCCTGAGCTTTCACCACGTGCCCTCCTTGACGGATGGCTATGATCAAATCATGACTTTTCACATTGCTAGTTCAAACAGTATGTTCTTTGACCTTCTTTCTCTACAAGTCAGCGAAATGTTGAGCTCCCACCATGTTTCCTCTACAATGGATGACTTGATTTCCTCTTCGAAGAGTTTGGAATTTTGTGACTCACACATTGTAAGGTTCTTCCATTGGTCGACACATTTCCAACTTGATATCTGACGGTCTAAATTCCTGTCGGGATTTCGTGTATCGCGCATTCGAAGGGATCTCTACCTCTATTTCCCTGAACGTCAAAATCCTCCTTTGGGAATGAAGCATTAAGGTTATCGCTACTTCTGTAGATTTGACGGTTGTCTGTCCTTGTCTCCGTGTTCCTCCAATATTGACCATTTTTCCTCTTGAGCCTTCGCTGCTTCCAGTTCTTGAATAATTTCGGTCTCCAAAGGTTTCAAACCTTTGTCCCTTCCTTTGCAATCCACCTTGGTTTAAGGAACACTCTGCAAGTGTTATCCCTCCTTAGCTTCGTCAACTATGAAGTACTTAAGAGCCTTGCGCTCTTCTTCTGGGCTTAACAGGCTTCGTCCTCCAAGGGACTCAAAATTATTAGGAAGGTTTACATGCGTACATGAAACTATGTTCACAGTCGACGAACACATAGTTCATGACTCAGGCTTATGCCACCACAGGAAACAAGTATTTATGAGTATAAAACATATCCTAACCATATGATTTCTTACTGGACTAATTATACAACCAAGTAGTGATAAAAGGAATACAGTATATCCATTAAGAAGTCATGCACAATTTTTGCAACATACATAGTATAGCCAATTCATACCTAGTTACAGATAAATTACATAGGGTAGGAGATCACTTATCTATTACAGGTTGCCACCAACCAACTAACTGTGGGTGTTCATCCTTCCACCCGACCATAGGAACAGAGGAATTCATTCTTATCACTCTGGCCACCCCCGTGCCAAGCCATGATATCACCAGGGAATTATCACACTTCTCGAGGGTTCTTCCTCCTTTTTCACTTCTATTTGGGTCATGTTCTTTGTAAATCAGAGCTTTTTCTCTCTCGATTATGGACTCGGTGAGGTTTCTCATATGCTCCTTGGCATCAAGCTCACAAACTTTAGTTCGTGACTCACTGGAGAGCTCTGCACATCTCCCTTGCAAGCTTATGCTCCCTTGGTCTGATGTCTCCTCTCTCGTGTGTATCCCTCTTGCATTGTAAGCTTTGTCGACCTATCCTTTTCCTTCTGTCAGAAGGAAGCTCAGGTCTGCAGGTCCCTGTGGTACTTCAAGCTAACAACCCATGTTTCCATTCATGGGGGTGGTTGATAATTCAACCATAGATCCTTTATTCATTATTTTTTTTCTCTCCTTGGGATCCAAAGGAGGTTTTCATCCTCATGAAGGGAAATTTGGGGTTATTTTTCATATTGAGCCCTCTCTTATAGTCTTCACATTCTTCCTCTAGTGATATCATGGCCAGTACTTTCAAGGCTTCACCCCCATAGTCAGTCATTGGAAACTCAAACAATAATACATTTACATTGTCCTCATGTATTAGCATGGTAATTCCTATTTTATGATTAATTACAAATTGGAGGAAATAGGGTGTTAGAATTCCCTCTCCCTTAAAGGAACATTGTCCTCGGTGTTGTTTCTCAAAAAAACCTGTCACACCTTTCTCATTCAGCCACTTCAGAAGTCTTGACCTTCATCCTCGGTCAGGTCCTCTTTCAGGATCTTAGTCTTCATCGTCTTCCTTCAATAATTCTTGGACAACAAGCACATTAATCACAATTTTGTGCGAAAACATCTAATTGTTGTTCAAAATTCAAAAGGAAAATTTCATAATCTTAGCACAATACTTATCTGTGCAGTTTATGGATCTGTGTCCACATGGTATTTTTTTTATCCATGCTCATCGCTTTCCTTGATGTACCCATTGGGTGCATGATTCCAATTCAATAGTTCAAAAGACCTATCATGATTTCATCTTCCCTTCCAAGGTTTTTCTGCACGGGAAACTACCCACTGTGTGCATGATCCCAATAGTTTACAAGAATTATTAAGGTCTCCTCTTCCTTGCAGTCACTCACCCTCTAGGCCCAGGCTTAGGCATCCCCTTCACTGTTATACAATCCCTCGGGTGATCCATCTTTCCCTACCAAGGTTTTCTCACACATGAAAATTTTAGAGACTCTATCGAGTCTTATAGTCGAGGCGTCCCTTAGAATTGCTCTGCTGAGGCATACCTCCGGCCTTTGTTACCTCAACACAATAATTTTCAGGTGATCATGGCTTATCATGGGGTTTTCATGGCTCAGTAGTAGCCATGTTCATCATCTTCAACTTTGATAGCCCTCATCTGTCCTTTCTGGACATGTCTTTTCTTCTCACCTGTATCACAGGTATACTAAATTCATGAGACATCATTATAAATTCTAACTTTTAGAATTTTATTGCAAATCTGTCACCCACAGATTTTCCAATATCACAATTTGTTTTCATATTTGTTCCACACAGGAACCGGATTCATAATTATGGGACTTTCCTTCCCATAACGGTTTGGCTCAACAGACAATTGGCCTTCCTTATGGGATTACAATGCTGCCATATCCATGACCCCTTTGCTTCCTACACTTTCAACTTCAATCGGCCAAACAACTTGTTATCTTTTCCATGCATATACATTTTATTGCACCTTTATAACATCGTCACAACAATTTCATAATTGTGCATACTTAACAATTAAATTACTTTCTCAAAAATGAAATACCATTCCTTGCATTTTGGCTCAACAGGAAATCAGTCTTCCTTATGGATTTACAACACTACCATATCCAAGACACTTTCCTCCATGTAATTTCATTCTTTACACAACCAAACAATTGTTAGTTTTTCATGTACATTACCTTTTTTGAAAATCAAGTATACTAACAGCCTAGGTCATTTCATCTATTCAAGGATTCAAAGTGAAAGGATACATCATCCCTTACCTATGCATCATTCCATCCAACCAAATTTTCAAAATGTGACTCAGATATCAATTGATTTTAATGAATGCGCCAACATTTGTGGCCACATTCATACCCAATGCACCCCTGCATTGATTTCAAGTTTGTCACACTTTATGACAGGTTCTTGGCCATGGTGTGTTGGAACTTAACCAACCTCTCCACCACATGGACTATTCATTTTCATTCATTCTTACAACAAGACCATGCTTCCTGCTATAGGCCGATCATGATCCCAAATTAGCACACATGAAACTTAAAAGTTTCGCATGAATGGACCCAAGCATTATGCCKTAATTAATAACCAGGGTGCCAACACTCATGGCCACCCAAATTTGGTTTTCTCTAACAACTATACAATGTGAGTAGAAATGTTGGAAGGTCCTCCTTCCTAAATGGGAAATCCATTGTCTATCCTTTATGAAAATATGCATTTCCTTGAAGTAATTCCATGAAACATGCTATCTATGAGAACTTTTGTTTCCAATCGTTCCATGTGTTCATGAAATATTAGTTCATGAATTCTTCKGAGGGTTACAATCGGTCTTTACTACCATAGTTTCATGCCTCCATCATTTAGGTTCTCCTTCCTGAATCATACCCTACTTGGGTATCCATGGCATACCAGCTTCCTCATCCAAGAGAAAACATAATACTCAACGAGGAAAKAATTGGGGACTCTCCCCTTCTTCCAACTCTTTCTACACCGCCAGGGCTAGAGTTCARCCTAGTCGAGTTATCTCTAAGGCCTTATTGTCTTTTCTTAATCACGGCTTCAACCAAGACTTATCAATTAAACATACTCATTTATTCATTTAATCATACTCGGCGGGTTTACTTGCCTCTTACCAACTATACTAGTTTCCACAACTACTCTTTTTCTGAGCAGCCCTGGGTTAGGCTCATCCTAACTCTTAGGATACTTTAGCATGCTTTAATAGAAAAATATTTTTCTCATAATGAATCATGAATATGTGCATCTTGCACGCTACCATTCGGTCATTAAAATTGGCCAATATTCATTTATTAGTCTTCTTATTCATTATATGATATTTTTCAAAATGTAATCCAGGATTCTGGTGTATATATATAAGCTTATGGCTTACTGCTTAATTCTCAGTATTCATTAAGTTTGTGACTTTGTTTTCCTGAAAGAGTCTTCACACAGTTCCTCCACAAGGAACTCCTTCAGCAAGCAACTTCCTTATTGCATATCCATCACTATTTGTGATGGCCTCAACCTTGAGTTAGCTTTAGCTATCTACCAAATATTCCCTTAAGGAATACACACATGCATCTTTGTCATGTACCTAATTACATATTCTAGTTTTGTTAACTTACATCCATGATGTATTTAACCATATTCATAATCCTAAGCCTGCATGTAGCTGTCATAGGTATATTTCGTAGCCCACATACATCTTTACTTTTAAGATCAGTCAACTCGGAATTGTTAACAATCCTTCTCATGTGATTCCCAAAGGCATAATCATTTGCCTCTTATTATGACAACATAACATCTTTTCTCATTTACCCTTCTATCTAATCATATTAGTATTCCCTGAGAAAAGGGAATACAGTCCCCTCAATCTATTACTTGGAACAGAACTTTTGTGACTCTTCAGAATGGGGTCAACCATACATCCATAGTATTTGTTCGATCTAGACAAGAGAAATTCTTTCTTTATATTTTCCCTCATTTAGGAAGTCACCTCGTGTCTTTAGTATACCTATATTCTTACATTATACATGTGCTTGTACATGTAATATCATTCATACCTAGCTGGTATTAAATCAGGATTTATATCAAGAAGATTCACAATGCATTAAACTCAAGCACTCAAGCATAATTAAATACAACTAAGTATTCATCATGCAAGCTTATTACTGGTGCCTTTTCCATGTCATTCACACACCTGGACATATAAGGCCTCTATATCCATTTCCCAAGGATCTTCCAATCATCCTTATGACAAGCCTCATAGGAACACTCAATATTGAGTTTCCCTTTTAGTTGAGAGCTTGCAGTCATTCACACAACATTCACATGGATGTTGAGTCAGACATAGTCATAACTATGTTCCCTTTTTATATGATAAAAGCTAGCGAGAAGATTCTTGCCTAAACTTCCATGGAACACTTTCTAACTTATAAATGCATTCTGGGCAATTGTAACCATGCCTCAGGTAATAGGATCAGCCAAACTAGCCTCCAATTACATTTGTATGGCTACCATCCACCACTGGATGTCAACCTGACCCATTGGGATTCTAGAAGTGCCCCCACTCTTTCTTTACCGCATTCAGGATCAACATTTAGTCAACCATTTTATCTTAACTTTAACAATAATTTATAATACCATTTGGACTATTTACTAAGTATCTTAGTTCAAAAGTCCAGAGTATCTTTAGGTCAAAACCAGTCTTGACCATTACGTCTAGAATTCTTCCTTTTGTTCATCACAGCCAGGGACTGAGGCCATTCTCCTCTTCCCACAATAATTCTAGAAGAATTTTTTCCTATCCACCAAGCAAGGGAGGATGCTGTGATTTTTCACTCAATCACTCTATATTTCCACAGCTCCATTTATCATCTTGATTAGAAAACTCTGCCCAGCAATTCTTGTACCCATAAACAAGGTTTGTTTTTCAATCCACTTGAAACCCGAGAGTTGCGCGTGCTCTCCCTTTTCAGAGAATGGTCACCAGAATCATTCCTCTGATCGTGAGGAGTTATATATACTCTGAGTTTATTATAATTTAGTAACTATAACTTGCTAAGGATCCTACCAGTCCTTACTAGATTTCCTAAATCACGAAGGAATTCTTCATGAGGATCTTAATCCTTACATAACCAACCATCTCAATTGCAAGAGACTCTACCTACTTAGTAGGTAGACATTGTCAAATTATAACAGAACAACTCAGTTCATGTCCCTTTTCTGGCTCGTGTAGCCTCATAACACAATTTCTTCCACCTCTGTCATTCACATTAAGGTCTTATCAGTAATATTAATCATCTTGTCCCTACTCGTACAAGAGTAGTTATCACTTTGTCGAAGGGACAATATAATTCCTTTGTTGGGATTTCGTAGGAACTCCCAACTACAGTCACATTTTGCAGTCCTTCTCCTTAAGGAGTAATGCAGATAACAATACCTCTTTATGCGACTCATGCATGAGCCCATGTAGGCCAAGTGTTGTAACCATGCTCTGATACCAATTTGTCACATACCCACTATGGAAAAAATAAAACTTTCTCTCTTCCTCAAGGGATAGAATCCCTAAATTTCTATAGGGCCCAATGCAAACCATCCCTTTCGTTATCCTCCTCCAAGAGACCACAATTTTGCCTTAGCGCAAGTGCCTTTCGTAACTTGTGAGTTGGAGAGTCAAGGCTCTCGACTCCTCTTTCTCCAAACACCGATACCCGAAATGCGATACGGGTATGGCTCCCTCCTCACTAGTGCCTACTACATGTAACCATAGGCAAGGCTAAACACTAGCACTACTCGCATCTCGTGACTTTGCGAGTTGGAGTGTTGAGCCCTTGTGCTCCTTCTATGTGAATCCCAAAGACATGAAAGGTCGACGTTATGTGGACTCTGCCAAAGCGACATGTACACACCACTTGTCTCCTCTGTTGTACTCTGATTACGAGTTGTGTCACTACCATCCATCGCACGAGACCTTGGCTCTCGACATTTCACGAACTTAGCGATCAAGGTGAAACTTCTTCACCCTTTGAAACCCCAAAACACAATAATTCAACAATGGGTTGACTCTTTCCCAGGTGACATGTGTCCACCACCTTTCAACCATGTGGTCCCCACCTAATGGATGTTCCACATGTTTTCACGAGCCCTCGATGCTCGACACTTTGTGAGTTTTGCAGTCGAAAATAAATTATTTCAACCTTTGAACCCCCAATACATGATACCATGTAGAGGTTGTGATCCAATAGTTCTCCTATGGATTGGATCCAATGGTTTGGATCCTTTCACGATCTCGTGTATTGTGAGTCCTTAAAACCTTTCCCATTGAGTCCTTTGAGTCACGAGTAAGTGAAATGCTAAGCGTTTGCCATGTGCCCTCCTTGATGGACGGTTACGATCAAATAACGACTTCGCACATTGCCAGTTCAAACAATATGTTCTTTGACCTTCTTGCTCTACAAGTCGGTGAAATGTTGAGCTCTCGCCATGCATCCTCTACAATGGACGGCTTGATTTCCTCTTCGAAGAGTTCAGGATTTTGTGACTCACACATTGTAAGGTTCTTCCATCGTTCAACACATGTTCAACTTGATATCTGACGGTCTAACTTCCCATCAAGATTTTGTGTATCACACATTCAAAGGGATCTCTACCTATGTTTCCCCGAACATCAAAATCCTCCTTTGGGCATGAAGCATTAAGTTTATTTCTACTTCTATAGATCTGACGGTTGTCTATCCTCGTCTCTATGTTCCTCCAATACCGACCATTTTTTCTCTGGAGCCTTCACTACTTCAAGTTGTTGAATAATTTCGGTCTCCAAAGGTTTTGAACCTTTGTCCCTTCCTCTGGAATCCACCTTGGTTTAAGGAACACTCTGCAAGTGTTATCCCTCCTGAGCTTTGTCAACTATGAAGTAATTAAGAGCCTTGCGCTCTTCTTCTGGGCTTAACAAGCTTCATCCTCCAAGGGACTCAAAACGATTAGGAAGGTTTACATGTGTACATGAAACTGTGTTCACGGTCGACGAACACACAGTTCATGACTCAGGCTTATGTCGCCACAGGACACAAGCATTTACGAGCATAAAACATATCCTAACCATATGATTTCTTACTGGCCTAATTATACAACCAAGTAGTGATAAAAGGAATACAGTATATCCATTAAGAATTCATGCACAATTCTTGCAACATACATAGTATAGCCAATTCATACACAATTATAGATAAATTACATAGGGCAGGAGATCACTTATCTATTACAGGTTGTCGCCAACCAACTAACTGTGGGTGTTCATCCTTCCACCCAACCATAGGCACAGAGGCACTCATTGTTATCACTCTGGCCACCCCCGTTCCAAGCCATGATATCACCAAGGAATTCTCACACTTATCAAGGGTTCTTCCTCCATTTTTTCTTCTATTTGGGTCATGTTCTCTATTGTTGGGAAAATCTCCCTACGGACTAGCAAATAGAGTTCAAACTTTTCATGCAGATATAACTGAAGAGAAACTACTTTCTACCTTCATCCCTATATTTAAATCCCCTTTTCTTAGTAAAGGCATGGAAAGATCAACCTACCTCGTTCCTGGTGTTTGATGTCAATCCTCTATTGTGCCTGATTACTTGTTCGTAATACTCCTTCCAAAGTTGATCTACATCCAAGAAAAACAAAAACTATGCATGCATACTACTTATATACTAACAGGTTAGAAATCAAAACATATAGTGATCAAACTATAAACAGTTCATGAATTGGGATGGGAAAAGCATTTTCTTTATTACTTTTAATAAGTCAACTTACAAAAGTTGAGACCGACTACCGCTCCTTGAACCTGATCCTGGGATCCTCTTCTTTTGTCCTCCAACTGCTTTGCTTTGAATATCCTTTGGAACAAGGAAAGGCTAAAGGGTTGGGACAATGGGAATACGTAAATGGGCAGAGTTTCTTTGACATATTTTTTCTCCTTCCAAATGGGACCCCTACCCCTTCTTTTATAGGATAGAAGGAGAAAGGTATTTGGACGAACCCTCGGCCATGCATGGTCGGGAGTTTCAGTTAACTCACCCATATCTTTTTGTTTCGTAGACAAATTCCCTTTTTCATGATTCTGAAGGTCCATGCAGGCTGTAGTGGGTGTTTGCACCCAATTCGTTACTTGATGAGCAAATTATGAGTGCTTACATTCCCAGTTGGGCTCTGCTAGGCATGACAGATGTATGGTAAAAGGTTAGAGAGAGAAACAATAA
>SNQJ01S0059773.1:58810-78269 GCA_010110895.2 Picea sitchensis | reverse complement strand
ACAAGAAGAATCGGGGATCATGGACGAGAAAGAGAGGATTAACTCTTTGTTATAATTGCAGAAGACCAGGACATATCGCTAAGGAATGCCCTGGGAGAAACCCTATATGACTCTTTCGTAAAGATATGGACCATGAAGTATTGGATTTGCCTAGAATGATTGCTAGACTTGAAAAACTGAATATGGAACAAGAAAACTATGAAGGAGATCAAGAGACTAAAATTATGGAAGAACCCCAGAAAGAGTCAGAGATCATGTTACTGAAAAAAAAAGAAACCCTAGATGATCATAAGGATGTCAGTTTGCCAGAGATATTCAAAGAAAAGGAGAAAATTGAAGTAAGAATAGGAGACTTCGACATTGATTGTAGTCTAGATGAGGGAACACCGATGGGCATTATGACAGAAAGCACTTGGAAAACCCTAGGAAGGTCTTCTTTGGTCCCTTCACTAGGAACCATCGGATTATTTAAAGGCACAATTGTAACCCTATGTGGTAGAATTACCCAGATAGCTATGAGTAACCATGGAACTTCGACATAGGAAGAGTTCAATGTCATTAGATTTATTGAGGACCGTGCCCCATTTATAGCTTTGTTAAGAAATATTTGGATTGAAAAAGACCAGCTCCGGAGAAAAGAAGAAAATGAATCCCTAGAACAGAAGAAGAAATAACTCATGGAATTTATGACTAGAAGGATCACCTACTTGATGGAGGTACAAGAGAACAGATCTCAGTTGTTAAAAACCAGGGACTTGGATGTCAAATCTATAAGAGAGTTAGAGGAACCACAGAAGATCAAAATACCGAATCCATATGATGAAGGAGTATCACCCTTGGATCTGAAGAAAGAACCTAAGAAACATGAAGTGACTATGTCGAGAGAAGATAAGAATCAGAATGGAAAAAGGATGACTGAGACTAAGCTCACTAGGGAAAAGGCTAGGAAGCTAAGTAAGAAGAGGGCCAAAATTGGAAAGTTACAAAAGACTCCAGAGGAAACTTTGCAGAAGGAAAAATCACAAGAATTGAGCTTTGCCGAGATATCAGAGCAATGACATCTGTCACTTCGCCATGATGTATAAATATAGCCATTAGACTGATATACCAATTCGACTTCCACCCCGAACGGGTCAAAAAGAAATTATGGGTTCCCAATAGATCGTTGGACAACACCATAATGGATAGAACATAGTTAATAAAGGCCCCATATCTGTTAAGCAGACCGTTTCTAAGTTTCCCTACTTAGTCCGTCGCACCACGCATCAAGAATACTTTTTGTTAAGTGAGAATTTGAGCCCAAAACTTGAGATTACTTCACCCTGTGATCATTTCCTTGTTCCCATACTATTCATCATAGTCTCTAAATTCATTTTCACACCTGAGCTAGTGGACCCAAGCTTGTATATCAAACGAGCTCAGTGTTATTGAGAAAGTAGTTGAAGAAGTTTTGATTGATCTAATGGATGAGAGAGTCATGTTAGAGAGAAGGATGTTTGTAGGTGTGAAAGAATCATTGACAGGAGGAGTCCAAGCTTCTCCCTTCACTGCTCATGGAGAAGGACCTTCTAGAACCAAGACCGAGATAAGAACAAAGCACAGAGATGATATTGCAAATGCCAAGCTAATCCCATGCATTATGTCGGGTTACATAACACCTTTGAGTGACAAGATTAACCACGACAATGTACCAAGAGACTTTGAGTATACCTTGATCACCATGTATCTTCTAAAAGGGGTGCATGCAGTACGTACTGACCAGGATAAGCTTGCAGCACTAAAATTTAATGATTTTAACCTTGGAGATCACAAAACCTACAGCATGTTAGATTTGCATAAATACCTAACCAAGACCAAAGGAATAAATCCTAATATTGTCTCGTAGTCCTAGACCCAAAACCTCACACAATCCACACTGCTCAACATAATGAATATCCCTCACTTCGACAGACTCTAGGAAGTCAATGCATGTGTCAGGTCGATGTTGTCTTGCTACCACAATGGATACTTATGGTTGGACTGTTGCATCACTGTGGATCCGATTTTTATCAATCAAATCACAAGAATTAGCATGAAAGGCCCTGACCCACAACAATTTTACCAAGGCAAGACCTCAGACCGAGCACTAGCACAATGGATAAAGGAAACTTATGGCGATGTAGAGAAGGGTACGCAAGGCTACAAGGTAGCCTCTATATAGAGTGGCACAGTGTGCCTTGCATGCCACCTAATCACAGTCAAGTTAGTTCATAATAAAAGACCAACACAGGTGATTAGATTCATAGTTAACCTCGCAGGGAAGTGTTCTGAGGGACTACAGATGAATTGGGCACAGTATCTTGTAAACTAGCTAGAGATGGATTGCAAAGGAGTGCAAGACCAAGGGTATGAGTTACACTTTAGTTGGTTTCTCATACTCATCACTTTCATCGCTTTGGAACTGCCAGAAGGAGCCACTTTTCCAGAGATTGAACATTTCGAACCACTAGCTGCGAAGTTCTATACGTTGTGGTACTCTAGTGACATGAACAAGTAGTGGAAATCCAATGTTGTCTTCCACACCTACTTCAACCAACTGAAGAATGCAATTCAGTATACACCGCGAATCACCCCACACATACTTCATAGGTTCATACCTTTGATGAAATTTAGTGCGGACCACCACTTCACCTATATTACAGTGCACAGTGATGAGCATAAACAACAGCTCCAATCCTACTACAAGCTGACAGAAGATGACTTGGAGGAGATTACCAAGGAATGGTTGGCAGACCTCCTTGTTGCAGCGGATCCTACAAACATGTCCAATGAGGAAATACCTAAAGTTATGCCAAATACACCTGGGCCAAGCAGGACTAATAAGGATGACGAATTTGAAGATGTCCCTAGCATGTCCACGAATACTACTTTGATCTCACCTACGCATGGAGGTGATGGTGAAGAGCTAGGTGATACAGAAGTTGACAAAAACAAAGGTGAGGTTACTCCACCTAGAGAGGAGGAGGATCCCTCCATGAAAGGAAATATGACACCACCAAAACCCTCCTCCCAAAAGAAATCTAAGGCCACCTGGACCACACTTAAAACTACCTTTACCCTGGATGACTTCGACTTCTTAATTGTTACACTGAATCATGTTTCACTAGAGCTCACAGAAAATAAATAAGCAAAGCAGGAGGAGATATTCAACCAAATCAAGGGTGAACTCAAATAAGTGCAGTAGGCACTCTAGTCCAACCAAACAGTTTCTACAGCACCCTTGATAAGCAAAACATCAGGAACAGGTGATGAGCCCACTCAATTACACCAGATCATTGATCAAGTTGAACATCACCTTTGAAGACCTCAAGAAGACACAACACAAGCCACCCAGGATTTGATGCAAGCATAGAAAGAACTTCTAGAACAACAGAATGAGGCAGAACGGGAAAATCTTGCCCTGAAAGCGAAGTGGGATGAGGAAAAGGAACAATTGCTAACAAAGCAACTTGAAGTACAAGAAAGGGTTCACAAATCACTACACTATGTGATGGTCATAGAAGTAAAGATGGAAGACCATCTCCCATAGCAGGTGACCCAACTAGAAGAAGTAATCCAACAACTCCAACAACGCATCATGGATCTGGAGCTCCACACCGTGCCTGAGACCCCCCAAGAAATAAGATATCTAAGAGAGACCACTACTCGAAGCGCAGTTGGCCAATTAAAAACCTTTTCCTTGTAATGCAAGTAGATAAGTTCTATAAGCACGTTCTATAAGCACCCATACTTATGAAACCCTCGTAAAGAATCCAGAATTGCAGACATTAGAGGTACATCTCCAAGAAGAAAAGCAACATGTAGACATGCTACAAGCATAGATAAAGAATTTGACCATAGTTGAAAGAATGAAGAGGTTCACAGAACAACACACAACCCAACAACAGGTACATACGCTACAAAGTAAAGTGATGGAAGTCTCCCAATGACTTCAGCCAATCCAAGAAAATGCATGCCAACTATTCGTTGAACTTGAAATCCAGGGATTTGAACTCGAATAGGTTTTCATCACTGCAGAGCAATGCTTAGAAGGACTGCTCAATGACACAGTAATCCAGGAATTTACCGAGCAAGAGGTTGTAGCACTGCAACAGGTCAAAGTAGCTCGAGCCAAGATTGAGGCATTCGAGGTGGAATTTATCAAACCTAAGTGACTCGGGACGAGTCACAAGTGAGCATTTGGGGCCTGTTGGCCCTTGATAAATTTTTGAAGAATACTTGGTCATATTTGACCATTTTTAGGACTATGACAGCTTGCCAAAGATGGAGTGCAATGTGAAGCAAAAGTTAGGGAAGCAAGACCTATTTTTGGGTCCCTTTTAGGGTTTTGGGTTGATGTAAAGGGAAAGGGATGTCGGCCTGTGGGTTTCCCCATGCGTAGGCCCATTTTGTAATCTATAAATAGATACTTAGGCAATGTAAGTAGATGCTAGTAGTACATCTATGTCATGTATAGATAAAGGGTTAGTGCTAGTAGATGGCTCTGTATGATTGGATGTATATTGCAAGTTCTCTGTGCATGATTGTAAGGATATTGAAAAGCTAAGTGCAAGTTGTTGTAGTTTTTTGCTAAAGTGCAACGAAGAAGGATCTAGCGAGTTGTGCAGATCTTCTATCCTGTGTGAAGTAAGGGTCATTGAAGCTCTGTGATGTAATCACTTGACCAAGATAATATAAAGCAGAATAATTTGTGGACGTATCCCCAGGGTGGGGGTGAACCATAGTAACTGTGTGTATTGTGCTCTGTGCTTCAACCTAATGTATTTATCTCCTTATTGGCTAAGTGCTTGTTGTGATTAAATAGATCTAGTTATGCTCTGTGCTTATGATATAGGAATGGATCTTATATCTGATATATAAGATGCTTAGTGCTTGATATTTTGAATCTAATCCATATTTTTGTGGCTAAGTATTGAATCATCTTTCGTCTAGGTATTCATTGCGATGCTCTGTGCTATCCGTGAAGTACCATAAGGGTTAAATATTGATGAATGATCTATGGTAAGTGCCCTGTAAAATATATAATCATAGATCGATGTCCCAGCTAAGGTTGAAGACATATCAGTCCTGCAACCACCCATGCCTCTACCTTAGGTGAGACTTCATCTGCTTCGTAGGTGTTGCTGAAAGGGCCAGTAGTTAGGTTTTTGTTGGTGCGCTCTTGAGCGTTGAACCCTGGGTCTGCCCCTATGCCAACAGAGCCTCTCGAGTTGATTTCAGACTTTTTATCATGCCCATACATTCATATCGGACTGTTGACTGTACCCCCCCAGGGGATGACTACGAATTGGTGACCTTAGTAGCCATAATATTTAGGGTCTCACACAAGGTGATGGTGAAGGAAAGTCTCACTTTACCTGGAACAGACATTGGTCAAACTCACTCGGGCTCCTTGGAGTGTAAATCCAAAATTACTACATGGAATCTTGCACCAAGGTGTAATTCTATTAAGCAGGTCACCAACTTAATTGATCCACCTGCTCTATCCCCTCCCCTTTCTATTTTGATCTCATGACGTTGTATTTCCTCACCAGCTAGTGGTTTCATTGTGGGAAGGTTTTGTTTGATTGTTTGCTTCTCAAATTCGCAGTGTGTGTCGGTTGTGTTACTTAGTGGACCTTAGGTCAAGTTAGTGTTAATGGCATCAAATACTGAGAGTACCAATGGAGGAACCCCTTCTCCTGGAGAACCTTATACCTTTCCTTCTTTTGGAAATTTTGGTCCTCTGTACATTGCCACACTGAGTCTTTCGGGACTCACCATCGGATTACTGGTTTGGTTGTTCCCCACTCTGGTGATTTCAAATTCTCCCAATGTTTCAACTACACCTAATACTTTAGATGTTAGTACACCACCCACACATCAACATCACATTGACTTTTCACCTTCTTCGCCCATTAAGTCTCCTTCCATTTCTCCTTCTTCACCTAGTGAAATATTTAAAGAAATTATCCAGGTTACTTAGAAGAAGAAGAAATAGAAAGAGAGGAAGACGAAGAACCTGAAAAGGACCAAGGCTCCAACAACATCATATGTTGGATCCAAGAAACTAGTTAATGTTAATAGTACTAGGAGTGTTGATGAGGTCGACAAGATTAAAATGAAGAATCTGAAACCCAAATTCCCCTGTAGTCTTTGTAAGGGTGACCACTTTCTGAGGGATTGACCTGGTATTCCCAAGGTCTTAGAAATCTGGTCCTCCATGTCATTGGCCTCTTTCGGTCATGCCAGTGATACCCCATAAACTAGTGACATTAAGGTTGGTAAGAAGAAGACAATTGTCAAATTCCCTTGCATGTTATGCAAAGGTGATCATTATTCTCACCTTTGTCCTCGTATGGATGAGGATTCTTCTCTTCTTGAAAATCTTCAAATTCCAAAGGGTTATTGTAATATTTCTCCCAACCCATTGTTAGTTGATGGACTGGTCAATCTGGTTCCATCCCTAATCATCCCAGTTGATCAGGTGGTCAATCTAGTTTCCTCCTCGGTTGAACCACAAACCCAATTAGTTGATCCAGTTCTGTCATCGATCATCCCTACTCTTCATCAAAAGAGGATAACCCAAGTAGTCAATCTGTTTTCATCCTCATTCGACCCCACTCTCCTGTTAGAGAGTGACACCAAAGTGGTCGATATGTTTCCTGATGCAGGAGCATCGCTCACTCATCAAGCGAGCCAACACATTGAGAGGAAACAGCTGGACAGTGCCAGCACACATTTTGAAATACTTTGGAGGTTGTTGCACCATTCTTTAATGAAGTCATTTTATAAAGAAGCACACTTGTATTGTGATGGACCTTGAGCCTTTAAGCTCATGTCCTTAGTAGATAGGAGGCATTTATTAGATTTAATGCAGGAAGATAGATGTTTAAGTCTAGATTAGACAGTTTCAGTTTTCAAGAGGGAAAGCGGATACAGACACCCTCCTTTGTATATTGTATGATCCAAAATCATTTTATTCAGGAGCAAGAATGGAGAGCAAGTAGAGAATTTGTGAAGAACACCCATGTACAGATGTTTTTGGATTAATAGAAGAGAGTCTTTGATTCAATTTCATAGCTGGTGTTGTTTCTCTGTGTATGATGTTTATGCGCTCATGAATGTTTCCTTTCTGGTCATGTAATTGCTTTGAATATGTTGTTTATGTGATTACAGAGTTCTTAACTAAAGTCTGAGAGAGAAGAGAATAAGTTTCAATTGTTTCTCTGTCTGAGCCAGGAGATTCCTGCATAGAGTGCAGTTGAATTCATCCGCATAGAGTGCATTGATGAGGCTTGATAGTTGAACCCTTATTCTCATTCACCCAGAAGTTGATGTGGGTTGGTAGAGTCGTGCAGGAGAAGTGCAGGCTGAATTTGAAGTCCCTGTGGCTAGTCTGAGCAAAATAAGGCATAGACTGCTGTTACTGGAGGTGTACAGAGTCTGAAAGACTCAACACTTTGAGAGTTGTTGAAGGTCGAGAACAAGAAGTGTGTGAAAATTCTCTGAAGGAGTCAGAGTTGATAAGCTCAAGAGGGATAGTTCCTTCGTGATACCGTGGAGAAGAACCCAGGAGAAGGTTTGAACAGGAAGGAGCTTTAAAGCAGGAGAAATCCTCAAGGAGGAGGAATCGACGGCCAAGTCTCGCCGAGGAGCCTCGCAAAGTCCCACCGACTGATAGATGCAGGAGAAGTTGTGTGGGATTTAGACATTAGGCGCAGGAAGGAGTCCAAGAGCCATCAGGATTCTGCCCATCGGGGGTTGCGGAGGCAGGTGATTGTTGCCTATTGAAATCGCGATTAGCGATTTCTCGACGAATTCGGAGCCATTGATCACTATTGGGACACATGGCACGGGATCCTGGGAAGTCGAGGTTCGGCATTCGGGATTCTCTAGTGCCAAGGGATTGCGACCCTTGAAATCGCGATCACGTGATTCCCGATAGAACAAAGAGAGGAGCCTATGTGGCAAGGAGAGAGCGCACGTGCATATCGGAGTTCGGGGTTCAGAGATTCGTGGTACGAGTGAACTAAGACATCATATATGTTGATTTCCTGATAGGTAAATCCCTGACAGGAACGGGAAGCATTTTCATTGAGACCCATCGGCGTTCGGGGTTTTGGGTAGCACGAGAACCGTGCCCACAAGTTTCGCGATAACGCGAAACCCGATTTCCCGACAAGGCAAAAGGGGAGATCACCAGGAAGGAGAGTTCTGTGGATATTGAGGACTCCTGACAGGGGTTGAAGAGTAATTGACTCTTCAGGCCTAGGAAGAATAAGGTCATGGTGAGAGCGCGGCGCGCGGTTGGCGCGTGCTGTAGCATAGTGGTATTAGAGCCAGACAATCTCTCTGTTTTCTGTAACAGAGGAGAAGAGAAAATTTCACCATGCCACCGAGAAGAGGTAGACAATCGCCCAATCCAGAGGGGGAAAGAGAAATTTCCAGAGAAAGAAGTAGGCAGGGACAGAATGTAGAGATGGAGAGGGAAATACAAAATCTTCGTGCCAGGATGGAAGATATGGAAGCAGCGCAGAGACACATAGCGCATACTGGAGATCTGAGTGACTCTGAAGTTGAGGAGGAAGCTGGACATGAAGAAGAGGTCACAGTAGGAGATGCATCAATCGAACGGTTGATTAAAGCCATTGCCAGAATGAGTTCTAAGACAAAAATGGACATTCCAATCTATGAAGGAAGTCTGGATGCAGAAGAGCTTCTGGATTGGATCAGAGCTCTTGACACCTACTTCGATTACGAGGATATCGAAGAGGATAAAAAGGTAAGGCATGTTGTCACTAAGTTGAAAGGACATGCATCATTGTGGTGGGACGAGCTACAAGCAGATAGATGTTCCAAAGGCAAACCGAAGATTAAAAGCTGGGATCGAATGATTGCAAAGATGAAGGCAAAATTCATCCCAAGGGATTACCAGATCACGCTGTTCATGAGAATGTAGAACCTGAGACAAAAGTTGATGACGGTGAAAGAATACACTGAGGAATTTTACAAGCTCAATATCAAAGCAGGTCATCGGGAGAGTGATGATGAAAAAGTGGCTAGGTATTTGAATGGCCTAAGGTATGAAATTCAAGATGAATTAAGTATGGCAACTATCAGAACGGTTGAGGATGCTTACCAAATGGCTCTGAAATCCGAAGAGAAACTGAGCCGTAAGCAAGGTCAGCAAGGGCGAGGCAGAAGTCAGCCCAGAGGCAAGGAAGTTGCCCAAGAGAAATTTCATAAGCCCAAAGAGGAATGGAAGAAACCTCAGGGTCAGATTGAGAGAGGTGGAACCTCACAGCGAGGACAACAATATGCTGAGCCGAGGAGACAACATACAGATTAGGGTGGCGGATATGCTGACGCGAACACTTTTCCTCATACCAGAGGTAGGGGAAGAGGCAGAGGAGGAATCATCACATGTTTTACATGTGGGAAGGATGGACATAAAGCCGTTGATTATCCAGACAGGAAAACGGACAGAGGAGAAGCTCACATCGCTGAGGCGCGGAGGCGTGACGTTGAAAATGAAGACAACGGAAGTGGGAAGTCACTGACGGTGCATAACGTTCTTTTGACACCTGAGAAGGCGGTGGAGGACACAACTCAGAGAACCAGACTGTTCAGGACAACGTGCAAGACCAAGGGATGGAAATGCAAGGTCATTGTGGACAGCAGAAGCACCGACAATCTCGTTTCAACCGAGATGGTGGAGAAATTAGAGCTGGAGACGACTGATCACCCGAGTCCATACAAGGTCTCATGGCTACAGAAAGGACATCAGGTGAGTGTCACTAAACAATGTTTAGTTAATTTAAAAATGGGTGAATATAAGGATAAGGTCCTATGTGATGTCATTCCCATGGATGTCTGTCATGTATTGTTGGGGAGACCATGGCAGTATGACAGAAATGTGGTTCATGATGGGAGAATGAACACATATACTTTAGAGAAGGATGGGAGGACACACAGATTGCTTCCAAAAAAGGATGAGGAGGTGAAGCCGGAAGTAAGCAGTACCATACTTCTCATGAGTGGGAAGGAGCTTCTCACAGAGATGGAGAAGAAGGAAGATCCACAATTCTTTGTGGTCAAAAAGGCAAGGATTGTTCTGACTAGCACAAGAGTGGATGATTTGCTGGAAGAAATTCAGGAACTGCTAGACGAGTTCGCTGACATTGTGGTGGACGAATTACCTCATTCATTGCCACCAATGAGGAGTGTGAGTCACCACATTGATCTCATACCTGGATCCAGTTTACCAAATAAGGCTGCATACAGACTAACGCCACAAGAGAATGAGGAAGTCAAGAGGTAGGTACAGGAGCTGCTGGATAAAGGACTGGTCAGGGAAATTTTAAGTCTGTGTGTCGTTCCAATGGTACTAAGTCCGAAGAAAGATGGAGGTTGGAGAATGTGCACCGATTCCAGAGCGATCAACAAAATTACCATCAGGTACAGATTTCCACTGCCGAGAATGGATGATCTGATGGATTGCCTGAGTGGGGCAAATTATTTTTCGAAGATTGATCTCAAGAGCGGATATCACTAGATTCGCATGAGGGAAGGTGATGAATGGAAGACAACATTCAAGACAAATGAAGGTTTGTACGAATGGTTGGTCATGTCGTTTGGCTTGACAAACGCGCAGAGCACATTCATGAGGCTGATGAATGAGGTCCTGAAAGAATTCATCGGGAAATTTATTGTCGTATATCTGGATGATATACTAATTTTTAGTAAGATGAAGGCTGAACATTTGAAGCATTTGGCCACGGTGATGAGGAAACTACAGCAGGAGAAGCTGTTGATCAATATGAAAAAGTCCTCATTTATGAAGACATAACTCATTTATTTGGGTTTTGTTATTTCGGCGGATGAGTTGAAAATGGATCCAAGTAAAGTGGAAGTGATCAAGAATTGGCCATCACCAAGAAATGTTTTCGAGGTGAGAAGTTTCCATGGTTTGGCTAGTTTCTATCGAAAGTTCATTAGGAATTTCAGTGGAATTAGCGCAGCGATGATGGACACTGTGAAGAAGCGGCATAAGACTTTTCATTGGACTGAAGAGGCAGAGAAGAGATTCAACCTGTTGAAGCGAAAAATCACAGAGCAACCAGTGTTGGTGTTGCCAGATTTCATGAAGACATTTCAGGTGAAATGTGATGCGAGTGGATATGCCATAGGAGCGGTCTTGAGTCAAGAGGATAGACCAGTTGCCTATTTCAGCGAGAAGTTGGATGAAGAAAAACTGAAGTACTCCATGTATGATAAGGAATTTTATGCTATCATCCAAGCATTAAAGAAGTGGAGGCATTACTTGATCCCAAAAGAATTTGTATTGTACAGTGATAATCATGCATTGCAGTTTGTGAGTCAACAAGAGAAGTTGAACCAGAAACATGCAAAATGGGTAGAGTATATGCATAATTTTACATTTGTAATTAAACACATTTCATGGAATGCTAACAAAGTGGCTGATGCTTTAAGAAGGAAATGTTTGTTGTTGCAGGAGTTCCGAGTCAAGACATTGGGCTTTGAAAATCTCAGGGACATGTATGCAGGAGATATAGATTTTGGAGAAGCGTATGAAGCAGCTGAGAATCCAGTTCTCAGGGATCAGAGCCCATGGATAGACTACATGATCCAGGAGGGATTGCTGTTCAGAAGCAATCAACTGTGTATTCCAAACTGTTCCATGAGGGAGAATTTGCTCAAGGAGAAACACAGCGGAGGCTTATCAGGACATTTTGGCCACGACAAAACATTCGCAAAGCTGAGAGAATCGTATTTTTGGCCCAGTATGCGAGAAGATGTCAAAAGGTTTGTTGACAGGTGTCGGATTTGTCAACATTTGAAGGGCCGGAAACAGAATACAGGTCTTTACCAACCACTGCCTGTATCGGAGAGGCCGTGGGAGGCGATCAACATGGATTTTGTACTAGGACTACCGAGGACGCAGAGAGGGGTCGATTCCATCTTTGTGGTGGTTGACAGGTTTTCAAAGATGGCACATTTTATTCCATGTTGGAAGACCAGCGATGCGACCCACATCGCAAACTTGTTTTTCAAAGAGATCATTAGACTCCATGGATTACCGAAAAGTATTGTTTCGGACAGGGACACCAAATTCATTGGACATTTTTGGAGGACCTTATGGAGGAAGCTAGGAACTAACCTGGTGTTTAGTTCATCTTACCATCCACAGATAGATGGATAGACAGAGGTAGTCAATAGAAGTCTTGGAGACTTGCTGAGGAGCTTGGTAACGGAGCACCATAGCAGTTGGGACAATATGTTGCCTCAGGCAGAGTTCGCATACAACGATTTAGTGAATCGGAGTACAGGAAAAAGTCCATTTCAGATTGTATATGGGACACAACTGAGGGGAGTTTTTGAACTCAGGGAGTCAGAACAGGTTGTGACTAGTAGTTCTAGTGCCGAAGAGTTCGCGGAAGCAATGAAGGAACTTCATGGCAAGGTGAAGCAACGGCTAATAGACTCAAATCAGGAATACAAACGCAGAGTAGATTAACATCAGAGGCAAATTCATTTTGAATTTGGTGATCTAGTTCTAGCACATATGAGGAAGGAAAGGTTCCCAAGGGGAACATACAACAAATTGAAAATGAAGAAAATTGGGCCATGCAGAGTCCTGAAGAAGTTGGGAGAAAATGCTTATGAAATTGATTTGCCGGATGAAATTGGAATATCTCCAACATTCAATGTCTCAGACTTATATCCTTATAAGGTTGAGGAAGCAGAGGCTGAGAGTGATGAACAGCCATAAATTCAGTGGAAGAAGCAGATGCCGATTGCAGCAAGGCCACAGATGGAGCGGATACTTGATAGAAGAGTCAGCAAAAAGAAAAGACGAAAACAGTATTTTGAATATCTGGTGAAATGGAAAAATCACCCATTCGAAGATGCTAGCTGGGAAAATGAAATAGTGATACAGAAGCATGGATAGACCGTGCAGGAGCTCATGGACAAGAGCCCATGAAATTTTTCAAGCCGAGTATGATGCAGGAGCATCGCTCACTCATCCAGCGAGCCAACACATTGAGAGGAAATAGCTGGGTAGTGCCAGCACACATTTTGAAATACTTTGGAGGTTGTTGCGCCATTATTTAATGAAGTCATTTTATAAAGAAGCGCACTTGTATTGTGATGGAACTTGAGCCTTTAAGCTCACGTCCTTAGTAGATAGGAGGCATTTATTAGATTTAATGCAGGAAGATAGATGTTTAAGTCTAGATTAGACAGTTTCAGTTTTCGAGAGGGAAAATAGATATAGACACCATCCTTTGTATATTGTATGATCCAGAATCATTTTATTCAGGAGCAAGAAGGGAGAGCAAGCAGAGAATTTGTGAAGAACACCCATGTACAGATGTTTTTGGATTAATAGAAGAGAGTCTTTGATTCAATTTCATAGTTGGTGTTGTTTCTCTGTGTATGATGTTTATGCGCTCATGAATGTTTGCTTTCTGGTCATGTAATTGCTTTGAATATGCTGTTTATGTGATTACAAAGTTCTTAACTAAAGTCTGAGAGAGAAGAGAATAAGTTTCAATTGTTTCTCTATCTGAGCCAGGAGATTCTTACATAGAGTGTAGTTGAATTCATCCGCATAGAGTGCATTGATGAGGCTCGATAGTTGAACCCTTATTCTCATTCACCCAGAAGTTGATGTGGGTTGGTAGAGTCGTGCAGGAGAAGTGCAGGCTGAATTTGAAGTCCCTGTGGCTAGTCTAAGCAAAATAAGGCATAGACTGATGTTACCGGAGGTGTACAGAGTCTGAAATACTCAACACTTTGAGAGTTGTTGAAGGTCGAGAACAAGAAGTGTGTGCAAAGTCTTTGAAGGAGTCAGAGTTTATAAGCTCAAGAGGGATATTTCCTTCGTGATACCGTGGAGAAGAACCCAGGAGAAGGTTTGAACAGGAAGGAGCTTTAGAGCGGGAGAAATCCTCAAGGAGGAGGAATCGACGGTCAGGTCTCGCCGAGGAGCCTTGCAAAGTCCTGCCGACCGTCAGATGCAGGAGAAGTTGTGTGGGATTTATCCATTAGGCACAGGAAGGAGTCCAAGAGCCATCGGGATTCGGCCCATCGGGGGTTGCGGAGGCAGGTGATTGTTGCCTGTTGAAATCACGATTAGCGATTTCCCAACGAATTCAGAGCCATTGATCACTACTGGGACATGTGGCACGGGATCCCGGGAAGTCGGGGTTCAGCATTCAGGATTCTCTAGTGCCAAGGGATTGCGACCCTTGAAATCACGATCATGCGATTCCCGATAGAACGGAGAGAGGAGTCGATGTGGCAAGGAGAGAGCGCACGTGCATATCGGAGTTCGGGGTTCAGAGATTTGTGGTACAAATGAACTATGACATCATATATGTCGATTTCCTGATAGGGAAATCCCCGACAGGAACGGGAGGCATTTGCATTGAGACCCATCGGGGTTCAGGGTTTTGGGTAGCACGAGAACCGTGCCCACAAGTTTCGTGATAACGCGAAACCTGATTTCTCGACAAGGAAAAAGGGGAGATCACCAGGAAGGAGAGTTCTGTGGATATTGAGGACTCCCGACAGGGGTTGAAGAGTAATTGAATCTTCGGGCCCAGGAAGAAGAAGGTCCTGGTGAGAGTGGGGCATGCGGTTGGCACGTGCTGCAACATTTCCACCCATCGAACCAATTCTCCCCTTAGAGAATGAAACCCAGGTGGTCGATCCATTTCTATCATCGGTCGATCCCACTCCTCCTTGGATGAGTGCCAAAGTGGCTAATCTAGTCCCTTCCTCGGTCAGTCCCACCCTTCCTCTTAAGAGTTCCTGCATGGTTGATCTGATCCCATTATCGGTYAATCCCACTCTTCCTCTAAAGAGTGTTTGCATGGTCGATCCGATCCCATCATCGGTCGATCCTACTCTCCCTCTAGAGAGTAAACCCAATACTGCCCACATTTTTCTCATTGATACATAATCTACCATGTTGGGGGGCATTCCTCATTCTCCCACAAAAACTCCTCCAAGCAATGAGTCCATCCTTTTTGATTGGGGTGCACTAACTGGACCTCGTCTTCTCTCTCACATTCCTTTCCATATTACAGTATAGGTTTGTGGTCGAGACGTTCCTCAAACATTGATAGATGAAGGTTTGTTTGTTAATATTTTGTCCTCTGTTGCTTGGCACGCTTTGGGTTGTCCTCAGCTTGCGTCGGTTACACAGAATTTGTTACCTTTTAACAGAAGAACTAGTCAACCTTTAGGGACCCTTCCTCAGTTTTCGATAACTTTGGGACAGAAAACTGTCTTTATTGATGTCATGGTAGTCCAAGACCCCTTGGATTTCTCTTTACTCCTTGGGCAGGATTATGTCTATTCCATGAAATCTATTGTGTCCACTCTTTTTGTGTGATCTATTTCCCTCATGATGGAAGAATTGTGACTATTAATAAACTTTCCTTCATCAGTCTTTACTATATTACCTCCCTGAATGGTTCTTATATGATGACAGTATCGCCCCTGCCACATGTCAATTATGTGGCATTGTCTCCCATGACTTCGACTCCCGATGATTTGGATCTGGTAGTTGACATGGTGATCTCTTTGGTAGGGTTATTGGAGCCTGATTTCCTTACCCCTGTCGCGACCCTCGACATGTGTTCCTTCCAGAGTGATTTTCTTCCATCCGGTGAAGATCTCTTGGAAGCCATGACCGAGTTTTGTCCCTTGACATGGTGTTTTTCCAGAACGATATTTTCTTGGAAGCCATGATCAAGAAGAGTCCATGAGCATAGTTTTTCTCTCTGTGGAAATCTCATTAAAAAATGAAATAGAGGTCACAAGCATAGTTTCTCTTCTCTATAGAAAGATCGTTAAAAAATGAAATAGAGGTCATGAGCATAGTTTTCCCCTTTGTAGAAAGCTCATTAAAAAATGAAACAACAATCTAGGGATTGAACCCGGAGCCTTGAGCATAGTTTTCCTCTTTGTAGCAATCTCGTTAAAAGATGAAACAACAATCTGGGGATTGAGCCCGAAGCCTTGAGCACAGTTCTTTTCCTATGTCAAGCTCATTAAAAAATGAAACAATCACCTCTCCTATCAGGTCGATTCTTTCACTAGATAGCATAGATGTCGAGTCGAGTCTTTTGTTAGCTCTCATATTTGAACCTTCATTTCATCTACCTGTATCCTTTTTCTCCATCTAGTACAAAAATTGGTGACAACCTCAAAGTCAATGAATGAATTGAATCTTGGAGGGCATGTCTCCAACCTTTGATGATCATTATGGAGTTAATCCACTAGCTTTCAATATGGGGGCATACTAAGCTTAGTCTTTGTTCTTTCTCGTGCTCATAAATACATGAGAATGCAACTCGGTAAACTTTTATCTCTTTTTCAGACCTACATGGATATATGAAAAAGGAACACCTTGGAGTCGTCTTTGACCTCTTTTCAGACTCTCTAAACATTAAAAGATTGTCGAGTGATCTTGCTTCCTTTCCTACTCGTTAAAATGTTTGAAAGGGCATCTTTCGAGTGATAATTTATCTCTTTTTCATCCTCGCGAGACTAACATTACGAAAAAGGACAACATTGGAGTCATCTTTAAGTTGTTTTCAAACTCTCTAAATATGAAAAACACTGAGTTTAACTTCTCTGGACTCATTAAACAATCATACATTGAAGGGCCCATATGGGATCGAACCCTTACTTCTTCCAGTTCGTTAAACAAAGGAAGAAGGACTTACCAAAGGTGAGTCATATCGAGCATGTGTTAACCTCCTCGAGCTTGTTAAATTAAAAAGAGGTACTCGTCTATCTGGATGGGGGAAAAATTGAAAGAAGCAAGCCAAGCAGTTTTGAGAACACTACCAGTATCCCTTACAGTCACCCTTGAGCATGGCACTTTGTCTTTGCATGCATTTTAATCTGTTGAACCTCTACACTGAGCCAATCCTCTAAGTCTCTTTTACTCCTTTGGGTCACCTGACGAAAGTCACTGTATCCACTTCATTATCATGTTTTTGTCCATGTCTAGTTTATGTTTTTGTGCCTCAGTGTTCAAGGGAAGTATCTGCCTCGAGAGTTAGCCATCACAAATATCTTGTTTCAATACCCATGTCATTCCATGTTCATTTGACATACCAATTACATCTATGTGTCAGTTTTTTGTCATTGATGGGGGATACATCAAGGCCCTCCTTTGATGAGTCTATTCTTTTTTACTTCAACACATTATCTAATAACTAGTCTTAGAAACCAGTTAGTACCTTGGGACCTACATGCCTCAATGGCAGGCCTCCTCGTGTCCGACAGTGGGTTTACATCATTGACTTATGATCACATGATTCCACACATGTTTGAATTCATCTCATCTATTCACATTCGTCAGAATGTACTAGAGTACCTTGGTAATCATTGACATCAATGGTGATCTCCCTCGCGCTTGTTAACAGTTTACATCATTGACTTGTAATCAACTAGTTTTCTACCATGTTGGACATTAGGAAATCTATTCACATGGTTAGATTCGTACTACATCGGGATCAGTAAGAAGATCCTGGGTTGGGTTTTCACTCTTATGTACTTTTCCCAGGTTGCGAAGGATTTCTTTTGAACTATGACGCATATATTGTTACATAGATCCACATTTTATTGGTCATTGCTATGTCTTGTCATCTGGTAGATCCACTATGTATTCTTCTTGGCTACGAATAGTTCAGTTCATAGGAGTATATATCCACATTGTATATTCAATGGCTATACCTTTTGTCAATATAATTATGGATCCGCAGTGTCTTTTATGGCGGCCATACTTAAAAATTCTTTATCACTCAAGCATAGGTATGCTTGCCTTGGGTTTTCATTGAGCGACTCCACTAGGGAGGATCTTTGATTTTTTTTTCCATTCCCATATCTTTTTTTGTCCCTTTTCCCACTAAATTCATCTTCTCAACATTGCCCTTTTTATTTTTATGTTTGTTTGATTGCCTCATTATGTCATCAGGATCACCCTGATTGACTGAATTTCCTTCATTTTTTGCGTTTCTGGGATTTTTTCTGAGTTTTTGGAGCAAAGAACTCCCCTCCTATTGCTTTCATAGTGCTAGCACTCCCCTTTATCCTTACACAAAGAATTGTAACTCTCTGGTACCCCTTACACCAGAGAACTACCCCATTTTTGTGAGAAACTCTCCAGAATTTTCATCTTCTAAAGCTATTTCTTGGTTTTGGATTTTGCTCAGGGCCCCATAATCTCAGTCCATCTTGATATTGGCTTTCAAACACCCTTATTTCTGATAATTCATCCTCTTTTGTTTGGATTTTTTGACATTTTTCCTTCACGATTTGGAGTCAATTTTTCATTTTCTTCTCATTTATCTGAATGAGTGAAAACTTTGTAAGGGGTTTCAAAGGTCTTTTGTACTTTTCTTTCTGATCTTTGAGTCATATTTTCCAAGCTCTTTCTCCTTCCTTTTGAGTTTTTGGCTTTCCATTTCTTGTTTTATCATAACAAGGGTGTCTTTTGGTTTATGTGAAGTTTGCTTCCAGATTACTTAAATCTCACAACTCTTGAAGTCCGATTAGCATAAGAAGATTTACATCTACGGGTTATCAGTCACATACAAACATTTTAGCATTGCATTGGATTCCTTATTGAGGACTATTTCATGAGGTCATTGCATATTAGTGTTTGACAGTGAAAGGAAAATCCTTCTCCTTCCCTTAATTGGACATTCATTGAAAGAAAAGATTGCTTATCATTTCTTATGCATGTTTTGGGAACCGAGTCATAATATCATCAGTCTTCACTCTCATACACCTCTGAGTAAACAAAAACCACTAAAATCAACTCTTAACTAAAATTTATCAGACTTTTTACATCTTTGTTAGAAAACCTACATTAGTTTATGGTGTAATGCTTTGGAATAGGTTGAAAGGATAACTTTCCAAAGCTATCAAACAAACTTATAATCTTTCTATAGGGAGATAAAATCCAATTGTTGTATAGGATTTTTGGGATCCCCCTCTAACACAGGGGTTACACACAAGGTCACATTGGGGAGAATTATGGATATTATCCCTCTGTGGTTCAACTGTTTGTAGTGGATGGATTGTATATTGGAGTTCACTTGAGGGTATACCCAGGATTATGTGTGTGAGCCTCTCGAGTTGATTTCAAACTTGTTATCCTTCCCATACTATCCAACCGGACTATCGACTGTACCTACCCAGGGGTTGTGTTAAGAACCAAATATCAATATAGCATAGAAAATCCTCAGAAAAAGTACTCAACGCCTTGAAAAAGAGATAATTTCAGATAATAAGCCTCTTCGAGGGGGAAACCTCCTTTTACGCCACTTAAATGTTCAAGTACAAGATGATTCAAAATGAAAATGTCTCCTTGGTATATATAGGA
>SNQJ01S0059773.1:35543-45590 GCA_010110895.2 Picea sitchensis | reverse complement strand
TAGAGGAAGATCCTTCTAGAAGAAGAAGCTTCTATTAGGTCTTCTTACATCCGCCTTATTCTATTTTATTGAAAGGTCTTATTAATATTGACCTTTATTACATCCGAATACATTGATCTACCTATGTGCGGGTTAGGACCTTAGCATTCCACAAGGATGAGTATTGAGTCTAGTCTTTTGAACATTGGGAGTTCTTCAACTCCCATACCCACTATAGTTAATGGCATCCCTTCAACTCCTGCAACCTTTACACTTGGAGTGTTGGGGGCTTATACCAATACTATGGCTTGGCCTATAGTTAATGCTTCATATCTTGCATCAAACCCTTTTGGGGGTTTCAGTCACTCACCGGGTTACAATGTTCATTCCATCCCTATGGATTCTAGTCCATTTTCTTATGGTATGCCTAACTTCATGTTCTAGTTTTCAATTGGAATCCCAACCTCTAGCCCCAACTCTAGCTGTAACACCTGGGTTGGTCCTCCAAATGGTATTGATAATAGAATTTAGATAACCCCTTTCTAAAACAAAAAACAAATGAATTAACTTAATTTGAATTAAGAGTGGCGACTAACAACATCAATTCAACCAATGAAAGAAACCGAAACAAAGGTAAATACACTTCTGGAATGTAACCACAACCAGAATTGACTCTGCAACTAAAAAAAAGGAGTTTGTTTAAGGAATTCAAGCAATAATTTTCATTGCCACTCTATACTCAGAGTCTATCCAGTCTAATTCAAAGGGGCAACTAGAAAAATAAGTAGGAGACACCTCCAAGAATCGAATCTCGAGAAAGGGAAAATTAGTGCTTCCTTAGCCATTGATTCTGTTGGGAGGAAAATGATGAGCGCATCATGGCAGTCGTTCTATCAGTGCATTGGGGAGGGAGTTTTCACTACTGTCAGGATATGTGAACCATGCAGAGGTAGGGATATGCACCTATAAGGGAACACAGTCTGGTTTGTTAATCTAAATTTAGCGAAAGGAGTAACGGGAGTGAACTGAAAAGTATTAAGGTAAGGGAAAGCACGCTAACTAAACCAGCCATAGCCGACGATGGCATCTAAAAAAACTCGGGTTGGCTCTGGTTGACAACACGGAGTCTCCAAAGGTTATGTGTGCATCAATATAGGAAGGTTCTAGTGATCTTGAGGTTGAATACGGTAGCCTGGACAAGATGAGGAGTATGTAGAACCATGGAAAAGGGTCCCTAATGTCTATCATTGGTGTAAGGGAGTTTGGGGATTGAGTGGAGTTTGTTTTAGGTGAAAGAGGGTAGTGGTTGCAGTAGTAAGGATTAGGCATTAGCTGTGGAAGGGATACTAGAGTGAAAAGGAATGTCGATGCAAGGGAAATGATCCACAACCCAACATTTTCCTATGATCACCCAAAAGTAAAACAACCCCCAACCGGAAGTTTAAGAACTGATTCTCAAATCATCTTTTGTCTGCACAAGAAGAACAAGAACGAGGAAGTAATATAGTGAAAATTTACAAATTGGGAGCTATAAGACCTAGTATTTACAATATTCACATTCAACCTTTAAATCACTACACCCTTAAAAGTTCTAATTATTTTATCGAGATTGAGTTGGCTCCTTTCCAGAAAATCAGTAGAATGTCTGAGTAGATATTGAGACAGTCATATAATACTTAATCATTAATTGCATCCATTTAAATCTTATCGCAAGTACTGTCATTAAGGGACAGATCTGAAAATTGAAAAATGAACAAAAACATTCAAGGTTCGACAATTCACAAGATTACGCAATGTTGAAGAAGTGTAATACATCCCAAGGAGTAAATTTCCCTTTTCATCGGTAATGGATTAGTTAGCAGCAAGAGCTACTGCACATTACATTACACCATTCGATAATTCATAGAGACTATAGATTGAACACCCTTGGAAGGAGGGTTGCATGGAGGATTAAGAAGGTTAAGAAAGTGTCTCAACAAGGCAGCGAGGGATTTACATACATTCAACATCAATTTATTTTTCTTAACAACTGAATGATTTATTCCAATGAACTGATCGATCATAATGAATTTACCAACTTAATCTAGAATACATTATTTTTTCATCATTAACTGAACTCACATACAAATCAACTAATTAAAACTTGAGAAAAATTTAGGCATGTGTACCTTAAGTGAAGGTGAAGGTTTTGTTGTTGTTGTCCCATGCTTGCGTTCTGTCTAACTCTTGCTTTCTAACCACTGAGACTTCACTGGTATCTCCCAGCCAACGCTAGGGGTACTCTTCTTCCTCCTAAGCCCCCCGAGCCGAAAAGGGGCCACACACACACACAGAATGCTAGCTCCCATCTCGCCTCGCAAGGTCAAGCTACCACTCATTAATCGAGCTCGGTATCCCAACTCCCACAAGGAAAAACAAGTCAAGAAAAAAAAAAGACCAACAACATAACCTTACACATACCAGACCTGATCCATACTACTCCTCCACCATCCTTTTTATAGAGTTTTCTTAGAGATTTGTTGCCAAAATCCTCATTAATTTGTGTTTATTTAAAATTTAATTACGATAAACCTCCCCCATACACATGTCACCTGATCCCTTAGTTGCACCAGAAAATCAATTTACTAATTAATTAAATTTTTCTATTTCCCTCACCCACCTAAAAGTGTTACTAAAAATGATCCTCGGTGTCCCTTTATTCCCTTACATTTCTTAAATGAATGATGCCTTTCTTAAAACCTAGTTGAGTTCACCATTAGAAAGTTCCAAAGACTAGATTCCCTACAATGTTTGACATTCCACTTTTCCCTTAAATTTACCCTTTTTATTTAAGTTCAAAATTAGCAGGTCTAAACATAACAACAATTTACCCCTCGTCGCCCCTTTGAAATCTATTCCATCATTAAAATTTTACTTTAATTATTTATGTTTGAATATTCTTTATTCCCCCCCTTTTTAAAAGTCCATTTAGTTTTTTTTTGGTCCAATGTTCTACTTAGGCCTAGGTTTTAAGTTCACTAAGCTTGGCGACAATTTTTAAGGGAAAATTAGTTATTAAAATTTACTCATGCCATCATTCATTTTAAGGCCAACCAGGTCTAAGGAGGCATAGTTTTATAGGTACTAGGTTTATTAACTTACCAGAGTTAAAAACCATGACATTCCATTCAAGACACACTATGTTCTCCAAGGGTGACACTTGCTTGCATTTCTGTTTTATTTGCGCGACGTGCCCTTCAAGACGCACTATGTTCTCTAAGGGTGCCACTCTCCTTTTGAATGATTTTGGTAGAGTTCAAACCCATGGAGTCAATACTCCATCAGGTGACCTTGTGGGAGACTAAGGGCCTCTAAGGAATAAGGACCCTGCCTTATTGCACGCCTCTTAGAATTATCATGAGGGATGGTCACAGTCTGCCCTCATGACATTGTGGATCTCTCTAACTAGGTATCGTTAACCTATAGTTGGATCCACGATGAGAGTGCTAGTAGGATTTGGCAAGGCTACTTCCAAGCCTCTCCCTAAATGTCTCTTGTAGTTCTGTGTGACCCCTTTACTCCTATGTGAGTCTGGTTGGCAAGCTATCATTAGCTTGCATCCATCAACGAAACATGTCAGTGATCAAATCAAAATCAGATTCTAGTAGTCATATGTCACATATGTAATATCAAAAATACTCAAACCATAACCATCTACTCCTTGACTCAATCCAGAGTCCAAGGATGTCCATCGATTCCATTGGCCTCCTCAAATGGTCCAGAGACCTGCACACTCAGGAAACACAAGTCAATATCACATTTCTATATAAATATAACAAAATAACACATGATCTAATCCATAACATCTCATAATCATAATCAAAACACTCAGTCATATAATGAACCAGATCACTTTCACACAAGTGTCCTCAAAGAATAATTCCAACTAGGGGTGTGCAAGAGTGGGATTTTACATACACCCCCTCTTGTTTTAAACTTTGTCTCGAAGTTTCATAGTATATAAGTGTCAAAATAAAATATATCACAATATTTATATGTCTAGCTATCAAACAAAAATGGAAATTGTTGACGCATTTCATATGTGTCCTCCCAGGTCATCGAGTGCAGACTATAGTTGTCCCACTGGACCTTGACCAGATCTACTGTTAGACTCCGTAGCTGTCGAATGAAATGGTATAGAATGTGGATTGGCTCCTTTGTGAGTGCACCCTCATCTGATACCTGCAAGAAACTCATGTCAATCACATGTGTAGGATCACTAACATAATGTCTCAAAATAGATACATGAAAAATATTGTGCATATGCCTCAAAAAATCAAGCAAGGCTAGTTGATATACCATGGGCCCCTTCCTTTCCACCACCTCTAAGGGTACCATTAACCTAGGAGAGATTTTAGCATCCTTTCCAAACTTCATCAAACTCTTGAGAAATTTCACCTGCAAGAAGACTTGATATCCAACTTCATAACTACGGTCGACATGATGTGCATCGATGATGCAGACCCCTAACCCTCGGGTCAATATCCACATAGGATCATTCTTCTTTGAATCTGTAGAACCAAAATAGTTATTTCAGGCCCTCACTGGAACCCCAAAATCCGATCCATAGGTCCTTCGGAAACCCCACCTGTGTGAACAAGCACTAGGCACGAGATTCACCTCCATGTGACCACAACATTGTGGTTGTATCAGGATGTCGGATACTGGGAGTTTGAAATGCAACAACCCAACCCCTGGTCACTCCATTCTCTGAATTCCCGAAATGGCTCAATGTCGAAATGGGCTCATATCTTTTCAGGACTTCACGAACTGGGAGTTTGAAACTCCCGATTCCAAAGTCACTGCCTCCTCTACTTCCTGAACCCCGGAATGTCGAAATGTTGAAACGGGATCAATGACTCTAGCTCAAGCTAGTCCTCCGAATGTTTTTGGGGCTTCGTGATTTCGTGAGTCAGGACTCCACGTCTTCTAACTCCTGGCCTCTCGACCACTCGGGTCCCGAAATGTCGAAATCCACCTGACCACGGTCCACTTTTCAGGATTTCAAAACTTTCGATTTCGCGATTTTGGCTACAGATGGTTCTTGGTCCTTCGATCTCCCATACCCCTAAATGTCGAAATGCTGAAATGTAAAAATGGATGCTTCCTACAGGACCACAAACCTACTCCAGAGTCATGTCGTGTTTCGTGACTTCGGGGTTTTCAATACAAAGTGCCCCAGCTCCTTGTCATCGGGTTTGCCAAAATGCCAAACCCCGAAATGCCAAAATGTTGAAAAGATAAAGGACACTCAGCCTTAACCTTGCGAATTCAGGGTTTTCAATGCAAACGACCCCAACTCCTTGTCATCGAAGTTGCTGGAATGTCAATCCCTGAAATGTCAAAATGTCAAAATCCCACTCCAAAGGGAAATCAACGGCTCCTATTGCTTCTCATCCAACGGTCCATGAGATTTCACACTTCTCCACAAAGCATCTCCATCATCTATTTCTTTTCTTCTATGAAGCCTCCCGGAGGTTAAACTCTGTGCTCCTTCCTCTGGATTCGATGGCTATTGGGTCTTCAGACTAGATCGGACGACCCAGATCTAATATTTTTCACTGTCTCCTCTTGTTGTCTGGACGTGAAATTCAACGGTCTAGATCTCGTTTCTCCAGCTGATCTAATGGAAGCTATGCTCCCTCCTGAGCATGCACTCCTTCCCTTCCTTGGAAGATTTCTCTCTCTAAAAGGCCTCGGCCTTTGTCTCTTCTGTGAAGCCTATAACCTTGGCTTCTGCCTGTATTCTAGGAACGTTGTCCCTCTTGATCTTTGTTGACTATGAAACCTCAAAGGGTTTCTCAACCTTCTTCTCRCTCTGTTGTTAATCAGTGCACTAAGGCACTATCCTTCCTGAGCTCCTCAAACTCTTAACCCTCCAAAGGGTTTTCTTGGCCTATGTGACACCTTGCAGGGTCTTTTCACATAATTGTGCTATCTGTCCTGAGTTTATCTATGTATTTGACCTCAAAGTGTCTATGTTCCTTTCTCTCTTTGAAGGGATGTAAGTGCCCTCTGGAAACTTCCTTCTCAAGCACGCTTTTCTAAGCCTGCAGGGTGTTCAGTAACCCTGTGAGTGTCTTTCCCATGACACTTCCCTTATCTTAGAACATGAAAGAGAGTTCTTCTATGCACTCTATGCAACTGCTCAATGCCCTCCTGGCAGAGCTTCCACAAAACTTTAGATGTTCTATCTTCCCTGGACTCGAAATAGAGCTCCTCCTGTGCACTCCTTGCACTCGCTTGATGCCCTCCTGGCAGAGCTCTATAGAACCTTCATTGATTCTATTATCTTGTACCTTCCTCTGCACATTCTTACCTCCAAGGTGTCCAACAAGATTGAGGTTTCTCCTTGGTTCTAATACTTCCTTTGGTGTGTCCTCCTAGCACAACTTTGTCCAAATTCCATAGAATTCAGAAGTGCACTCTATGCATTGGCTCAATGCATCCTGTGCATTTTCTCAATGCCCTCTTGGCAGAGCCTTTACAGAATTCTCAACAATTCTGCTTCTCCTCTCTGTGCTCTCCTCTACACAGTTTCTCCATCAAGGTCTTCAACAACCTTGATGATTCTTCCTTGAGTTAATGACTACAGCTGGTGCACCCTCCTGGCACGTCTTTTTCTGAAATTCCACAGAATTCAGAAGTGCACTCCTTGCACTGGCTTTCAGAACCCACGATATTATGTCATGCAACCTTTTGCATCAAGCCTCAAAGAACACAAACCTAGAATCAAAGAACTCACAAATTGGAAAATCTATCTATCCCTGTAAATGCACATCTAACATACATCTACAACATATCATCAACACATAAAGACATTCATTCATGAACTCACAAACACATGAACAACAACATGCAGGAAAAACTACTCTATTTGTATTAATCAAGAATGCCTGATTAAATGTGTTCGAGATCGGACTGCAATAGAGTATCGACTCTTCTCTTCTCCCTATTCTCTCTTCTCTATTCTTTTCTTCCTTCTACTCTTCCCGAATGAAAGACAAAAAGAATATCTTTTACAAAGAGGGGCTCCTCGATCTCTTCCCTCCATCCTCACCAGCTCTCATTAATTACATTCAATTTCATTGAATGGTTGTCTAGTCCGAATCGGATCTAGACCCCCATCAACATGTCATCCATTAAGGTGACTCTAACTACACCATGCTCAAAGGCATGGCTTGGCTATACCAACCTTACAAACATTTAATACATTTTCAAAATTTGAAAATGAGAGGGTTGCGCCTCTCTCCTTCCATTGAATGTGCACTTGATGTGATGGCTAGCTGGTGTGTAGCTAACTTGGAGTGATGCTCTTGCATCATACTCCTCTGCTACAAAAATAATGAGCTCCTACTCATGAGCTTCCCATCACCGATGTTGAAATCCACCTGGATCCCAAACAGTTCTCTAGAGTTATCCATCTGCTCCATCGCTTCACTGCTGCTATTGCTCTTTCCCTACTACTCTTGCAGGCTCCCTTTTACTGAGCTTCCCATTGCTGGCAATCTCTGTTGTTGAATTCAACATCAGCCTTCTGATTTCCTCTATCATCTCATCCACCTGCTCCAGTGGCTGGTTCTCTATATGCATTCTTCTCTACTGCAATTCCTTCATCTCAGTGGGTATATCAAGTCGATCCCCCATGTTGTATTTATCTCTCTTTGTGCCACTATGTGGCCACTATGCTGCAGAGTCTAGCTCTGCAGTCTCCTCACTAAACTGCTACTCAGCTTCTTCCTATGGTAGTTATGTTGCTGCCATTTCTCCTTCTGGTATACTTCGAGCTTCTTCCAACTTCTCCCCAGGATGGTATGTTCCACTACCTGCTTCCAACTTAGCCTGTTGGATGTGCAATATTTGCACCATCACCCTCCTCTCTAAGGATTCCAATTATTCACACAGATCAAGAAACTCTAAGTTGTTTCTTTCATCTTCTGTTGCAGGCTCCAGTGTTGCAGTCATCTCCTGTTCAGCTTCCTGGCTGAAAATTTTGAGCCATTCTTTTGAATGCTTATCTTCTACTTCTTGGGAAAATGTCAGTGTCTTCTCCACTTCTTCCTCTTATTCGATAGTCTCTTTTGGTTGTCTTTCTTCTGCTGCTGCATCTGCAACACATGCTCTGGCCTCAACTGGGCTTTCTAGTAGGAATACCTCAATTCCCCCAATGATCAAAATTTTGTTCTGATTCTCTTCTGTCAGCACTCCTTGCTGATCTAAACTCTCCTCTGAGTTCATGAGACTCTCAGATAGTCTCATTTCCTTTCCCCTTCCCTCCTGGAAATTTGGGGATTTTCTACTACCCACCTGGCAGTCTATGAGATCCAGTGATCCCATCTCATTTCCCACCTGGAAATCTAAACTTTCAACACTGCTCCCATGGAAGTATGTGAGAACTTCTATTGATATCTCCCTATTGCCTACCTGACAACTCGAAAGTTCACTTCTGCCCTCCTGGCAGTTTACGAGATCAATCGATCCCATCTTTATCAGCACTCCTTGCTGACATGAACTCATCCCTGAGTTCATGATACTTTCAAATAGTCTCATCTGCTCTCCCTTGCCCACTTGGAAATATGGGATTTATGTCCTTCCCACCTGATAGTTTATGAGATCTTCAGCTAATCTCATACCATTGCCCTCCTGGAAATATGAATTTCCACTATTGTCCTCCTGACAGTCTATGAGATCCTCTAATGATCTCATTTCATTGCCCAACTGGAAATTGGAAAATTCATCCCTACCCTCCTGGCAGTTTATGAGACCTGAAACTGATCTCTCTTCCTCATCATCACTAAGATTTCTCCCAGCTTTTGGTTCATAGGTATGAACCATCTCTTTTGTGGCCCTAAGGCTTTCATCATACCTCAGCCACCTCCTCAACAACCTTCACTTTCCTCTGGCCAACAATTTCTTGAATGACCACATTGCTTTCCTCCTTAGAGGCCATTCATATACCCAATGTGTCTTTTCATCCTTTTGCACCCGCAATGCAAGCTCTTCCATCCTCACCCTTATCTCGGCGAGTTCCAAATCCATCTATGGATTTTTCTTCTTCTTTCGGTCTTCCCTATGACCACGCCCATGGCCTTCAGTAGCCATATTTATCCTCTGTCTGACCACCTGGAAAACTTATGGATCACTCTACGCCTAAGAGTATCCCCATCTTCCTTTCACCTGTAGGATACAAGTGAATTCTTGCTCTGATACCAATTGATGAAGACCCCCAACCCTTGGGCTAAGATCCACATAGGATCGTTCTTCTTAGAATCCGAAAAACCAAAATAGTTCTTTCAAGCCCTCACTAGAACCCCACGAATCTGATCCACATGTCCTTCAAAAACCCCACCTGTGCGAACAAGCACTAGGCGCGAGCTTCACCTCCACATGACCACGACGTTGGGGCTGTATCAGGATTTCAGATACCAGGAGTTTGAAATGTAGCAACCCAACCCCTGGTCACTCCATTCTATGAATTCCTGAAATGGCTCAATGCCGAAATGGGCTCAGATATTTTCAGGACTTCGACAACTAGGAGTTTGAAACTCTCGATTCCAAAGTCACTGCCTCCTCTACTTCCCGATCCCCGGAATGCCAAAATGCTGAGACAGGATCAATGAATCTAGCTCAAGATATTCCTCTAAATGTTTTTGGGACTTTGTGATTCATGAGTTGGGACTCCACGTCTCCCAACACCTAGCCTCTCAACCACCCAGGTCCCGAAATGCCGAAATCCACCTGACCATGGTCCACTTTTCAGAATTTTGAAACTTGCGATTTCGCAATTTCGGCTGCAGACGGTTCTTGGTCCTTTGATCTCCCAGACCCCGAAATGTTGAAATGATGAAATGTCGAAATGGTTGCTTCCTCCGGGACCACAACCCTACTCTAGAGGCACGTCGTGTTTCACGACTTCAGGGTTTTCAATGCAAAGTGCCCTAGCTCCTTGTCATCGAGTCTGTCGAAATGCCGAACCCCGAAATGTTGAAATGATGAAAAGCTAAAGGAAACTCAACCTTAACCTTATGA
>SNQJ01S0059772.1:55287-74481 GCA_010110895.2 Picea sitchensis | reverse complement strand
CTTCCATGTAATCTTCTCCTCTTCAGTTCTCTCTAGGGAAATGGCAAGGATTTTCAAAGGAAGAAGAAGGAATTCTGGCTCAAACTCATAATGTGGTTGCAAAATATTGGGGCAAAGGGGGAATATTGAAATGGGTAGAGTTTCTATGCTCTCATGCTTCTCTTTGGAATGGGGCCCCAACACCTTATTTTATAGGCCAAAATAGATAGTAACGGTTGGGGTGACTAGCTATGGGCGGTCAATTGATTAAGTAATGGCCCGAAAACCCGTATCCCTTTTCAATGTGATTTTTTGTGTGTACGCAAGCTGTAGTGATGCAACAAGCATGTGTACATAGGCAGTAGTGATGTAGGGTGCGTACACCTTAAAAATAATTGTTTTTAGAATATTTATTCAATGATGGCTTGGAAAATATAGCAAGTAAGATGGCTCGATGCCAGGTATGCATGTCTGGTGTAGTTTAGGGTTATAACAACTTAGCAGAAATAAAAGCAGGACCGTTGTCTGTAATAATTTCCAAAGGAAGACCAAATCTGGAAAAGATATTAGTTTCAAGGAAGGAAATAACCTGCTCATCCTTCGAATGCTTAAGTGGGATAACTTTAGTCCATTTTATAAAATAGTATGTGGATGTCAAGATAAAAACTTGCCTTGCTCAAAATGGAGGATTAATATGACCGATAATGTCCAAACCCCATTTAAAAAAAGGAAAGCTAGGGAGGACAAGTTGTAAAGGCATTGCAGAAATACATTCTTTCCCAGCGAACTTCCGACACTTCTCACAAGATCTTGAAAAATTATAATAATCATGAAAAATTGAAGGCCAATAGTACCCTTTTCTAATAATCTTAAAAGTAGTAGTTTTAGCGGAAAAGTGGCCACCTACATGAACAAAAGAATCCGAAGATCCATGGGTTTCTTGTAACAATTTATGTGCTTCCTCATTTGTTACACAACGAAGTAACATACCATTGAAAGATCTGCTAAACAAGAAGTCTCCTAAAATGTCATATCTACAATATTCAAGACGGAGGCTTCTCCTTTGATGAGTATCTAAATTATCTGGACACCTCTGTTTTTGCAGGTAATACACCAAATCTTTATACCAGGGATGTTCATCTATAGGAAGGGTTAGGAAATCAATATTAAATAGTGCTGATAGAGGATTATCCTGTTCATCCATTTCTTCACTTGCTTCAACATGTTGAGTTAAGTGAAGGGATAAGTCACATACCTTTATGGTTTTTGAAGTCATGATAGTTAAATCATGCTCCTGGATCTTGGAAAGCCAATGTGCAAGCTTCCCTGAAAGATAAGTTTGTGAGAGAAAAAACTTGATAGTAGGTAAATAGACTTTTACCAGTGTGTGCTTACTTAATATAAAGTGGCGAAATTTCTCCACATATTTAACAAGAGAAAATGCATGTTTTTCAATATAAGAATATTTAAATTCATCATCTCATAAGATTTGACTCATGTAAGCTATTGGTGTTTTGTTATTCTGGTCATCACATTGCATGATGATAGCAAAGACTTCTTCCTCTGTAGCATTAGTGTATATAATAAACTCTTTCTCAAAACCTAGCTTCACCAAAACCAATGCGTAATTGATTTCCTTCTTAACCCTTACAAAAGCATTTTCAACATCATCAATCCAAGAAAAGGAGCGGTCTTTCTTAAGAATATTGTCAATTGGTTTTACCATTACAAAAAAATTAGGATCAAACCTATAGACAAAGTTGATGATTCCCATAAAGGCTTGAACCTCCTTTTTGGATGTAGGAGCAGGAAGATTTAGGATAGCAACAATCCTTTTGGGATCTATGCTTATTCCTAAATCAGAGACAATATGCCCAAGGAGTTTTCCCTTGGCAACAAAAAAAATAGACTTAGACGGATTTAAAGAAATGCCAAATTTCCTGCATCGTATGAGAAACTTTCTAAGATGACCAAAATGATCCAATCGATTCTTTGAATATACAATCAAGTCATCAAGATAAATCTGAATAATCTTACTGATCATATCATCAAAATATATCTGCATATCTCTTTGGAAAGTGGCACCTGCATTATATAAGACAAAAGGTATGCGTTCATAAGAAAGTGTGCCCTGACATGTAATAAAAGTGGTTTTGTATTTATCTGTCCGTTTTAACTTGATCTTCTTATAACCAGAAAAATCGTCAAGTAAGGACATCATCTATGACCCTGCAAATTGCTTCAAAATCATTTCCATATTAGGGAGAGGAAAATGGTTTTTTATGCTAGCTCTATTTAATCCATGAAAATCAACACACAATTGGATTTGAGCAGTTGTTTTTCGGATGGGAACCAAATTGGAAACCCACTCAGAATACTTAACAGGGAAAATTATCCCATCCTTCAAGAGTTTTTCCAAATCCTTTCGAATAGTTGCTTCAAGTGCGGGCTTAATGGGTCTTCGTTTTTTCCTAACTAGTTTTATGCCCTCCTTGATAGGGATGGAATGTTGTATAAAATCATGATAAAAACCACGAATATCCTCACAAGGCCAAGAAAAAACATCTTGAAATTCATGAAGTAACTCAGGGAATTTCATTTTTTCTTCATCAGTACATTGGGCACCTATCTTAACATTATTTGGACAATCGGGTGCCTCGATGTTCAAGGAAATGGTTTCACCCACTTTCCTTTTCAACTCCTATTTTTTATGTTTTTCTTTGTTGCCCACTTCACTGGATGAAAATGATGTTTCTAGAGGAGTCAAGACCTTTAGAATTTTGTTTTCTTCCATGGATATAATCTCCTTGGGCTTATATGGTTCATTTTGTATGAAAGAACATATGATTTCATCGCTAGGGAAGACCTACCATGAATCTACATTGTCAGGGATATGAGGATGATACAAATATTGGAAATTGCAATCAGGTCTTTGTGGCAAAAGTTGTCGAGTAGGAGAGGTTGCAAAAACAACTAACCTATGAGCCATTGAATTAAGTTCCCTTTTAACATGAGTGATGTTAAATGATAATAAGTTTGAGATAAGCGCCCAAACAGTTTGGGTTTATCATTTTGTTAACTTGTTTCTCAGAGAATATGTTTTACATACAAGGTTTACAAGTTTACAACAAGTTCAGAGTCCCCAAAAACTGTAAGGTGACCACAACCTAAATTATAGACATTTTCAATGCCTAGTAGTAATGATTCAAATTCGGTGACATTGTTTTTATAAGAAAAATCTAACCTATAGGAAAACTTGTGAATTTTACCTATATGAGAGTACAATATAATTCCAGCTCCATTACCTTCATTGGAGATTGAACCATCAAAGTTCATATGGCACATCCCATCCTCCAGGTCAATTTGTTCCAGGGTAGTGTTATCCTCATCTGCAAAGATAGAATATACTCCTAGGTCCTCTTCGACATAGTTAGCATTACGTTATGGAATAATTTCTATATAGAGTGAAATTATTCCCTCTCTTAGCACTATGATGTTATTCCCATTCCGAGGAATAGATAAGTGCATCTCGTAGAGTGAGAGGTATCCACCCGACAAAGCTTGCCAGTCTCTTCCTAAGATGATTGAATAATTACTCACTGACATGTCAATTACCTGAATATTAAGGGTGGTCCTTATTTCAGGACATGCACACAAAACAAAAGTCACATCCTTGATTTCACCTATGGTCAATTGTTGTAAACTATTATAAGAGAGAATGCTTTTGGCATTTTCATTTGTACAAGACAAGCCTAGATCTTCCATAATAATTTTTTACATTACGCTTGGGCCCGAACCACCATCAATCATACAACAATGGGATATTTTGTCCATAATATTTACATAAATGAAAAATGGAGGAAGAGTGTCTAAAATTATTTACACCTACTTTATTTATAGTTGAGTCCTCTTCATTTACCTCTTCATAAAGATTGGCTATAGTGGAAGTTTTTCCTTCCATGAAAATTTTCATATGTTTTTGTTGCTCGAAGATGACAACCATTTCCAGAAGAGTAGCATAAACCTTGATATTATCCAATTTATTGAGAATGTTGTATTTGGAAGAGGGAAGAGGGGAGGGAGTTGCTTAACTGTCAGGATTTTTAGTAACCTGTATAGTAGTAGCTGGTGAATTTGAGCTTCATATAGAATAAGTACGAGGGGGATCATATTTTCCTTTTGAAGCATAGGATTTATTCCTAGTGTTTATGATCATAACATCCTTCGGTTCTGCGAAATCTAGAAAAACAATGGTAGTTTCAGGCCTTTTTCCAAAGATTTTATCTCTGGCACTCTTCTTTACCTCATAAGTACTTTTCTCATGGTGTTCCTCGCAAAAGTTACATGAAATACGAGGCATGATGGCTTTAGGATGAAAGTTGTTTTCGTTAGGATTCCTAAAGGGTGGTGAAGAAGAAGATGAGGCCCTAGGGGTAATTGAAGGGACGTTTTCCTTTCACTCATACACTATCATTTGGTTATTCATATATTTTACAATATGGAAGAGGGAAGACATATCTGTTTGTTTAATTGAGACTCCCTTGGGAAGACATGTTCTTTCAAGTTGTTCTTCATATTCTAGGCAAGTATGTAGAGCAGAACCAAGATTTTCAATAGCTTTTTATTTAAGCCTATGCTGGTAGGGGTAAGGTAGAGAATTATAGTAATGCATAAAAGTGTCTTGGTTCTGAGGGGGAATAAGTTCGATAATTTGGTTATATAGCTTGGTGAAACATAAGTTGAAATACTTGATAGTATCACCATCTTTGTACGCAATGTTATTATATTCCAGTAACTATTCGATGGAACTTCTAGACTACCCATAAGTAGATTTTAACCAGTAAACTAACTCCTCCCAAGTGGAAACGATATTGGGAGGGAGGTCAAGTAAATATGTTGTTTCTTTCCCTTCAAGGGAATTAACAAATAAGCTCATACAAGTATCATTGTCACTAGCTCCTATATTGTGACAAGCATTAGAAAATGCCACCAAGTGTTCATTCGTAGTGACCATGTTATTTCCTGAAAACCTAGGGAGATTCTCTTTGAATTTTGGAAGTGGATGAGTAGCAGGTGCTAAGTTCAAAGGAGAGGATACATGCCATGGGGTAGTAGTAGAATATTCTTCGAATTGAAAGAGTCCATTCTTCCTTATGACCTTAGTAGGGTTGGTAGTAGATTCGACAGGAAATTGATGGCTATACAAGCTACCAATCACTGGCGATGCTAAATATTGAGATGAAGAAGCACCTCTAGTGCCACCAAATCCACCCACAGATGCCATTTTGTGAATGACGAGTAAGGGAGAGAAAGATAAACTAGCTTAATCAGACAAAGTTCTCCTTATAGTACCTTGTTGGGTTGAAAAAACAATGTTTCTTCTTCCTATTTCAGCGATAGGGTTGATATTAGGTGATAAACCTCTTCTTATCCTAGAGATGTGAGGGTTTAAGGACCTTATCCTAGGCTTCCTTTGCCTGGCCTCCCAGTGTTCTCGTACACTTATGTCTTGATCGATTACTGACCATGAGCATTCAAGCTCAGCCCGGGTGTTAGCAGTTTCTAATATAGTATTGAATAAGGTTAAAGAAATGGTGGTATGGTCTTTAAGACTGGGCTCAATATTTGGCTTCCTTGTAGCAGGTACTGTCATGAAGCAAAGAAAACATTCAAAGAATTGAAAGCATAAATATAAAATTTTCAATGATAATCACGCATACAAGAAACTATATAGGTATGGAATATCTCCCCAGTATGATTGCCAAATAAATGTTGAGGAAAATATATGACGTATCTTACTCAATCATTATCGAATCTTGCCTGGCTAAGACAAGATAGTTGGGAATATCACCCTATATTTAATAGCCTCAAAAATATTTTCCCAATCCACAAGTAATATTTACAGGGGTTTAGGCTAATTTTTCTTATGAAATGAATGTTACAAAATAACATAAAATTATTATATAAGTTTCTGAAAAATATACAGATTACAAAAAGTAAATGCGGAGATAAAAAAACCAAAGTAACCAAGTCACCCTTACACACAAATGAGATAGAATACCAATCTGCTTTATTTCATTCCAAGAAATCAAAAGTATTTTTATCTTTCAAAACTCCTGTGAGGACATGGACCAAAGTCTAATTTAGAGATCCCCGATGAAAACTATACAAAAGTACTATGACAAGAAGTAAAAACTAAACTTTATAATTCCGATCAGCTTGCCATAGACTGTTGCCAATTTGAATATGCACAATATCATTTATCAGCTATGAAACTTAATCCATAAACATACAAGTATACACAAATTATCAAAGATAAATAAACACCTATAAAACAAGCATATGAATGATTTGGTTCAGTTATGAACCTTTTTGTATATAATAGGACCCTGCTGTCAAAAAGAGAATTAGGCTTTGAATGAACTCAAGAATGAATGAAAATTGAAACTATCTCATGAAAACAAAAGAGAAAACCTTGGTATTTCTTTCTCCTTCTATTCTCCCTTGTTTCTTCTTCTCATTTATCTTTTATGCCTTCAAAATAAGTTGAAGTAGTTCAACTACTTTCTTTAGTTAAGTTAGTTTGACTTAACTAATTTAGTTAGGAGAAATAATAATAATAATAATAATAGTTAAGGGTCTTTATTTAATAATTACTAGGTAGGGGGGACCCCTTGTGCCTCCCTTCTTTTATTCTTTTCAAATTATAAAATAAAACACAATTGGATAATCATTTAAACACATGCCACCTTGTAACTCCCTTAAATACCTTCAAAATTTGAATATTTAAATATAAAAAATAATTCAAACCATATCCAAAAATATGTAAATATCCACATTATTCCAAAAAATAGCTTGTTGTCTAAACTTTTTGCAGACCACTTTCTTCAACAACTCAAACATAAAAACACATAAATTAAAATCCATACTTGCCACTCAAAGAGGAAATATTTATTTTATCATTGTTGTCCCCCTTTGACTACTCGAAATTATCCTTAGGTTGATTTGAACCTTGAGGCTATATATCACTAATAACATGGGAAAAATCATCCTTCAAATTCATACGACAGGACACTGATTTTGAAGAGTCATTTGAAGGAGAGGAAGGGGAGGCAACAACTTTGACTTTATATTGCACATGGGAAACATCAAATTTAAGCCTTTTACTGACATGAGAGGATTGAACAGGTGAATGCACAAGGGAAATTTGAACATTAGGATTTACAGGTGGTGGAGGAGGTAATGAAAAATTGGGCCAGCCACGATGGTGAGAGACAGTCGAATTGACAATCTCTTTCCATACATCATTTGCAGGGATTTCTAGTTGCATGGACACATGAGGAGGCACAAGAATACTAGGGATATTTTTTGTCTATAAAGGAGATATATCTAGTCGGGGTTGTACTATCCCTTTCCCAATTTAGTTGAAGAACCCATCTTGGAACAACTGGTTCAGTTCTTGGGGATCAACATCAAAATGAATTGAGAATCTAGGCCTTCTAAGCCCTCTGTTCCAGTTACCTCTTCCTCTATTGATTCTACGATGACTGTCCTTGTTGAAGAAAATCATCCAGTATGAAACAATTCATCAATAACTAGCCCTTAACATACCATATATGACATTTTGCTTGCATTAAACACACTTTGGCTCAGGAATTGACTCAAGATCCATGCAAATCCATCCACAAGAAATAATTTTATAATTTCCAAGTGAGCAAGGGGTGGATACGGTTCATGGGTCATATGGAGGGAGTGTAATGAGTGAAAAATTGATATAATGAGAGGGGAAAAATACACAAGTAAAGCTCAACAATAAATAAAATAATTTAACCATGCAATCAAATACCAAAAATATCAGTTGCCAACCATTACTATGTCATATCCTTTGTCACTGTTATACAAAGTTTTTAAATTTATTTTATAAAATAGGCTTGTTAAAATGAAATTGGGATTATGGGGGGGATATAATGAGAGAAAAAGTGGTAGCATGACAGGGATGTAATATCAATACCGTTCTTATAAAAATAAACCAAATCAAGCAATTAAACATAACTCTATTCAAACCACCATAATTAAATCAACATTCACATTCAAAACCACCATTTAAAATGTCACTTCTTTCTACAGATCACTTGTTGGCTTTCAAAACATAATTCATATGCCCATGAATACTCAATTACAATAGCCTTTGCATCTATATAAATTTAATATAACAATCATGACAACAATATTTCCATTTATATGATAACACAACAACCCTTTGAGCCACAGTCATTCATATTCCAATGCTAAATCCTTTTCCTTTTAAAACCAAATAGAAATATGCACAGTGATTCCAACCATCCACATCCAATATTTATTCCTTAAAATCAAATAAGAATAGGCCCAGTATTAGCTACCATTATCCATTATTTAAACATTGTTTATCATAATCAATTGGGCATTAAAACTCATAATCGAGCCCTATGTTTCTTTCACACATAGGTGTCTATTTAAAAATATAATCAACATAGGGATTGATTCAAATGACATTCAACAATTAACGTGCAACTATGAGCCCAAAATTCTCGTAAATTTAACATGTACAAACTTCTTTTAAAAATTGTGTAATGATAGACAGAGCCAAATCTTGCCCAATCAACCAAGAAAACACACAGTGATCCTTATCCTCGACTGGATTTGCAATGATATCAAGATCGTTATTAGGTTTTAAACACAACGCATAGGGAGTAATAAAGGATGGCTCAATTAAAGGAATAAGTCTTCAAAGACACAGACAACTCGTGCCTCTTTCAAGTTCACCACATACATATAATATTTAACAATATTCTTGACAGTGAGGGTTATCAAATGACAGTCAAGCACCTTCAACAGAGAACGAAAGGAAACGAACTCTTAAAAGCACTGTAAAAAGAATTCCTAAGCACAACCCGTGGCCAACCCAAACACATATACAAAGCTTCCATTTAAAGTTTTGGGTGATACTAAACCCGACTGTGCAATGCTTCCCAACAAAAACGATAATGAGGGCAACCCTATAATAAATAACAGCTCAGGTCCCGGCCAAAACATGGCAAGAAACACTCTAACTCTTAACAGTTCACATTGCAACCCAGAGAAACGAAACATATCAACCATAGAGATGAAAAGGAGTGACAAAACTTAACATCAAGACTGGTTGCAAAACCCATGCACAAAAATAGAGCTTGCTAAACTATAATCATAAGTTCCACAGAGAACCAAACCAAAAAACCCAAGCTAACCGAACATGCCTTTCTATGCTTTAACCAAGAAACTCATGCATAGAATACACACATCAAGAAATAACCATTCTTCTTTATTTAAAATGCCAACAGTCTAGAATACACAAGAAGAATCCACAAACACAACATTGATGCACAGTCCAAAAACTTAAGAAAAACACATATCTCAAGCAATTATGGGCCAAAAATTGATTCATATTGCAGAGAAACCATCATGGATGGAAAAATAAGGAACCATACCTGGAAAAGATTTCTCGAGGGAGAGAATTAGACTGTATCTTCCTTCACAAACAAAAATTGTTGAGCATCAACAACCACTAGAGCCAAAAAACCAAATGCAAGTATGGCTAGGGTGATGGGCCTCAAGGGTTGTTTGAGTGACATGCAGTAAATGCACATCGCTTCCTTCCCCAACCTCATTCAATTCAACATACAAGCCAACCAACTCACCATAACACTAAGATTTAATCAACCACATATTTCATTGCCATATCACAAATTGCATAGTGGGCCACCCTAAGTAATGTCAAACTCTTTTAACAATAAAAATGTGCCATAATATTACCCCATGCGTTTCCCCATAAATATTTTAACAAAGTGCATAAGTCTAGCAGAAAGGGTTTATGCAACCTCCTTTTTTCACAATTATACATAACCTTAGGGCTTGTGTATAGTACTTTAATTCGAAAAATCTCCCCTATCATCCATTATCAAGATCATAATTAAAACAAATAATCCATGTTTAATTGCAATGTCAAAACCAAACTGAGAATGATTCTTTGATCCATAAGGAATCCTTAATAAAATTCACGAATGGACATTAAAAACATCTAGTGCCACACAATAATCAACCACCAACTTATGTCATCATAACAATAAAAACCATGATTTGAACCATCAAATTGTAGTATACTGTGTTGGCATCATCATAACAACAAACAAAATATATGAGTGCAACATATCCATCACGGCACCATTATTATACAAGGGCGTCCCACCTACTAGTTTATTATTATTATTATAAATAAATAATAGAGCTTGGCAATCATTTTTTAGCAGTATTCATCGTTGTGTTTTTATGCGTCAACAACCACCACCAGGACAGGTACGATCCAGCCTGCTAAACCTAAAGACAAAAATGAATCATTCTCATCACCACAAACAAGGAGTCTAGTTGGTTCTACTCAGACAAAAAAAGCACGGACAATTCCAAGTGGGAGCGCAATCCCGAAGAAACCAACAAAAACGCCCATAGCAGCATGAATAGGAAGCCAATGCAGGGTCAGCAGGAAGCAGGCCAAGGCACAACCCTCAAAATCCACAAAGGATACCATGCAAGGAACATATGCACATGAAACAAATAAATATGATGTAGAGGACCCATACATCACCCTCACTTGGGATTATGCAGAGCTCATCGTGGGTAAGGTCCAAGAAAGAAGTGAGCAAGCAGTCACAACAGTGGAGGAATAGAGAGAGAAGATCATCGCCCAGATGATAGAATTTCATGTGCACATACAAAAACTAAGGGACCACACATAATATTAGGCCACCATGCAACAACAAAAGGAAGTATCAAGGCCACCTATGCAGAAGTAGGATGAGGACACAATACATTTTTTGGCCTAGGGAAGCAACACATTTAACAACACGCCTAAGATGATCTGGATCGATCTTGAAACAACACAAAAACCACTGTAGGAGGTCGAAGAGGTGAACATAGTATTGGTGTAGATACCCATGAAGGCTCTCTATGGGCTCCAAGTGAGTAATATGAAGGAATTGTAGTTGAGGGCCCGTACATATGCCACCAAACTGGAAGCAAGCAAAGGAGTCACATAAATGTTGCAAATTACGTGCGACCAACTAACCACGGAGAAAGAAGAACATAAATATCACATGGATAGGATCGAGCAGGGAGTGGCTGCAACATATGACATAATCCCAAATAGCATGCAAATAATAGAGCCCACCACAACGTAGAATATTGATCACATTATGAAAACAATTGATCAATAATGGAAAGAGATAAAAAACCTTCGGGAACAACTCATTCCTATGACTCCCCTAGATGTGAAGGAACAAAGGAGGAAATAATATATAGGATAGATGGACGAAATGGAAAGACAAGTCAGCGCAGTTGTGGACTTGTTTGATAGGGAAGCACAACTATGGAGACTGCTATAAGAAGATGAACATGTCCATCACTAGGACCAAGAAGAAGGAAATATAAGCACTTCCATTCAGGACCTCAAGCAGAGGCATAAAACAATGAATATCATCGAGCATCTTAAAGGAGTATAAGACATGAAGAAGCTGCAAACAGAGTTAATAGCTACACAGACGCAGAAGAAGGATCGACAAGCCCAAATGGAACCTCTCCAATATCTATCTGCTAATATCATTTCACATTCAGAGGAGGAAAAGAAGAACATGGTGCAAACACGGGAAGAGTGTCCAAAAATGATCGAGGAGGAGATCCCAACCCAAGTATTATATGCACTCATAGAAAATGCCATGCAGACTCAAATATGAGAAACGCAACTTGCAGACAAGTTCCACACTCTAGGAAGAGTTGTTTAAGGAGCACACAAAGCCTAGGTGGCTTGGGACGAGCCACATGTTAGTGTTGGGGGCCTATTGGGCGCAGGCCCATTTTGGGGAAAAGGCTATTTTTGGAGAGAAAATCATGAAGTGGGAAAAATACAACTAGAAGGAAAGGCATCACGTGCGATGGAAGTATGCAAGGCATGCATGCAAGGGAAACCTAACTACACCAGGGTTAGGGTTTTTGCATTATATTGTAATGGATGATAAGGCAAGAATATGTATAAGTAGTACCTAGGGGGTCTAGGGTAAAGGAAGAGAGAGAGAAGAAGGCGAGAGGTCAAGAGAGTTTGGAGGTTGTAAAAATATTGTAAGAGGTGCAACATTTTGTAAGCTGGTGAGCTAGAGGAGAGTGAAGCAACTCGGTCCCTAAGGTTAGATCGCAAGTTGAGGAGCTTGGCGTGACCTAGTCACCCTCATAGGGATCGGGAAGCCTATTGATATTGTAATATCCAATACTGTAAGTGTGCGTGGCACGATATATTGTTGAGACATAATAAAAGAGCTTGAGAGAAAAATATTTTGTGTACGTAGCTCAAGAGGGGGTGAACCATGGTAGAACATGCATTATGTGATTGAATGTTATGCATCTCCTTTGTTGTTAATGATTATGTGTTAGATAAATGACTGAAGGAGTTAGCTAGATATGATATTTCACATGCATGAGTAAGATTGATAGATTAATAAAGATAAGTTGAATGTTATACTAAGTAATTGAAGATCATAGAGTACAATCACATATGCCCACTCATTCCCAGGCTGCAAGCATCTGAGTATTGTAGCCACCCATAGAACTATCTCGGGTGAGACTACACAGAGCACCCTGTGTACTACACTTCCTTCTGGTTTACCAAGGGGGGCGATAGTTTTAGAGGGATTTTTGTTGGAAACTTGTTAAATCTAAACCTGGGTCAACTCTTAAAATTAAAGTAAGATCATAGTAGATAAATTATTAGCCAACATATCTCCACGTTGAACACTGGTTGTAGACCAAGGAAAAGGGGAATTTTGAGCTCAAAAGCATTGTCTCCCATAGGCATGTTGATGGTGTAAGGTCCATAATGGAGTCAAAGAATCCTATGATGGGGCTCTGTAAGGAATTATTTCTGCAAGTGCAACCAAACTTTGTCTCCCACCTGAAACTTATGTGGCACTTAGTTTTGATCATGGCACTAATTGTACTTGGCATTGTACTTCTGTAAGATATCCTGAAATTGCTAGCGGATGTGTTGGATCATCTCAATGAATTGGGTGGATTTTTCATCCTTAGTTGGAGCAGGTGACGAGTCGGTCAGGGTGGCCAGAAGGGGTAGTGAAACATCCATGGGACCAAATGGTTAGAATCCCAGCCCCACCTGAAAGGGGTTATGGTTGGTTGATCTATGTATGGCTCGGTTGTAGCTATGCTGAACATAGGGAAGCCTCTCATCCCATGTGCGGGGGTTCTTGGAATTGTAAATTCATAGGATATGCACGATCATCTGATTGACAACCTTGATTTGGATATCTGTTTGGGGGTGGAAGGAAGTGGATTTGGTGAGCTTGGTGTCCATCAGTGACTATAGGCTTGACCAAAATGTGCCGAGGAACCAACTGTCCTGATATGATACAATGGCTTGTGGGATTCCAAAATGTACCCACACTCATTCAAAGAAGATATTGGAAGTGGCCTCTGTCATGATGCTCTACTTAGAGGCAACCAAAACCACCATCCTAGAAAAGTAATCAACAACCACAAAAAAAAAAATCATTTCCCTTCTTGGTGGATGGAAGGACCGACATTTACTCCATTGAAATGGATTCCCATGGCCTATCAGGAGTAGGAAAAGGGGTGTATAGGACCTGTTTCTTAGTGGTTGGTTTATAAATAACATAAGATGTGCAAGACCTGATATACCTTCTAACATCCTGTCAAAGTTTCGGCTAGTAGAAATGTTGTTGCAACACTGCCATTGTCTTTTCGACACCGAAGTGTCTTTCCAACTGACTATAGTAGAATTCCCAAATCAACTTCTCTATCTCTCTTGATGGAATGAAGAGATGGCCCAGATGGCACAACAACCCATCTTGAAGATAGAAATTAGTGACATCTGAGTTTGTGCCCAACATTTGGTAGGTGGCCGCGAAGTCAAGGTCTGTCTCATATAGGTGGGGCCATCCAGAGGTCTCATGGTTGTAAGAGTCTATCACCGTGGTGAGTGTCACAACTATAGGTCAACTACGGAAATCAACGAATCAATTGGTACTTCATGTTTTATACTTGATGTTGAGGTGGAATTGTTGCAAGTATGTGGACCACTTCTAATGGAGGTCATTTTGCAATTTTCCTTGTGTCTGCATGAACTGTAGTGTCTTATTATTAGTGTGGATGATCGTATCCTTCCCAAGAATGTAATGCCTCCACTGGAAGCAGGCTTGCACAATGGAGTAAATTTATTTTTTGTAAGTAGGGTACTTACAAATGACATATGATAGTGTCTCACTATGATAGTACATGGGGTGGCCGTGCTGAGTGACAAATTCACCCACAAAAAAGTCTGAAGCATCTGTCTCGATGTCAAAGGGATGATGCAGGTCAGTTAATGAAAATACTAGAGATTAGAATAATCACTTCTTCAAATCATTGAACACTTACTGTTGGGACATGCCCCACACAAAGTTTTCCTTACCACCACCCCTAGTTACTTGGATGAGGTCCCATGCAATATGGGAGAATCCCAACACGAACCTGCGATAAAAATTGGTAAGGCCTAAGAAGCTCCGAAGCTCAGTGAGTGTGGTTGGGGCTGGATAGTCATGAATGACCTGGATATTGGCTAGATCCACATGCACCCCATGGTGATCAATGATGTATCCTAGGTATTGGACCTTTTCCATGGTGAAGGATCATTTTTATAGGTTAGCATATAGCCTGTGTTTCCATAGGGTGTGCATAACCTGTTGAATATGTTGCAAGTATTCCACCCAAATCTTGTTGTATATGAGGATGTCATCTAAAGACACCACTAAAAAAGAATTTGTGAAAGGTTGCAGGATATTGTCCATCATCCTCATGAAAGTTGTTGGAGAATTTTTCAAACCAAAGGGCATAACCATCCATTCAAAAAGACCTTCTTTTGACTTGAAGGTGATCTTCCATACATATGTCTTCTCTATTGGGACCTGGTGGTAGCCAGACTTTAGATCAATCTTATTAAAGTATTTGACACCCTTGATATGATCAAGGAGATCGTCTATTTGGGGAATTAGGTACCCTTTCCTGACTGTGATTTATTTAGGGCTTGCTAATCAATGTAGAGTCTCTAGGTCCCATCTTTCATCTACACTAGCATGATTGGGATCCCACAAGGCGATGAGATGGGATGGATGTGCCCATTGTGGAGAAGTTCTTGGATATGTCACTTGATATCCTCATTCTCTAGTAGAGAGCGACGATAGACTTTCCCATTAAGTAGCATTGCGTCAGGGGTCAGATCGATGGGATGCTTGACCTAATAGTGTAGAAGTACCCTGGTAGGTGAGGAGAAGATATCTCAGTATTCTTCCATGACTTTATACACTTGCCTCTACTGTGTGGAGAGGTCGCCCACGAAGGCCTTGGATGTGGCTACAATATTTGACTCACTCTGAGAGTGAATAATTAATAAGACAAACTTCCCGGTTTAAGAGATGAGTTTCCTGCGTTGCTTGGAAGAGATCAAGGAAATAGAACTAGGTGGGACTACCTTGGGTATCTTGTACAATTTCATGTCCAAAGTAATAATAAAACGGCAAGGGGCCTAGACTCATATACAACATGAGGTTTCCATAAATAACTTTGTCCCAAAAGAAAATCACACAATTCAAGAGGAGAAACATCACAAAATACCTCATCTTTGAAGCACTTGATTCCATACGACATGTGACACTGTTGACTGACGTGGAGATCACTTCCTTGGCAAAGCCATCCAATGGTGTAGGGATGTGGGTGCGACATTGTTGGCAAAGCTAGTTTCTTGATGACCTATGCTGAGATGAGGTTCTTCTGGATAATATTATCAATGATGAAGTGCAACGGGGTTCCTTTCACCCACATCTGTGAATGAAAGAGGCACTCGCCTTCCTCTGGCTCACCTAGTTTACTGGGCTAGATATCAGTGGTAGAAATGGTGGGAGTGGGTTCCGCGTCAATGATCCATATCCCTTTTTCTAGTTCTGACTCGGATTTGGAACCCACATTTGATTCAGAGGCTTTCACCTCAACCACCAATGACTGTTTTCAGCAGAAATCAATAGTGTTATGCTAGGGGCTCTTATGGAAGTCGCACCACTTCCCGATATCTTTCTTCATCTTTCCAGTGTCCTTATTTTCTTGTGGCTTAGACTGTTTGTCATGAGGCTTTCCATATTTTTTCTGTCCTTTGTTCTACGGTTTGGGGTTCCATTTCCTTGCTTTTGTTGTGAGGGGTTCCCAGGCCCAAATTTCCATGTCTTTTGTTTAAGCTTCTGCTCAAATTTGTTGGCATATCTATAGGCCACACCTAAGGATGAGATGTCCATAAACTCCATTTCAGCATAGATGTATATATTTATACCACCGCGATACTGGAGAAACATATGTCACTTATAATATTTAATACCCAACTTGGTGTGCAAGGTATGGAAGATAATTGTGAAGTCTGGAACTTCTTGGTCTCTTTCCTGCCACAATGTGGTCCATTTTGTATACAGGTCTTCATAACTTCCAACAAGGTAGCATTGTTCCTTAATAGAATCCCTGAAGGAATCCCAAGTGACTGTGACTGTAAATAATGAGGGTTCATTTTTTTCTTTTTCTCACAGAAATTATTGAACTAATCTTTGACATGGGGAATGGCTTTGACAAGCGCAAAAGTAATCTTTTCGCTATTTGAAAAATTATGGAAAATAAATACCCTTCTAGCAGATTCAACCATTTGTATACAACATCTACGTCTATATGAATTTCAAATATAGGATTATCAATGTTGATTTGTACCTTGAATGTGGTGGCACCTTTTCTCGAGGAAGATGCATCTTCTATTGGTAGCCACCGAAGGATTTGCACAAAACTATCCATCATCTTGTTCCTCTGTTGCATGAGGGCTTCATCAAGCAACATTTTGAAAGGATATCTTGTACCATCATATTTATTTTCTCCCACCATGAGAGGTCGCTTGGGCATGCGAGATATTTTTTCCTCAAGAGAAACAAGCTCAAGACCCAACTCTTTCTACCCTGACCTTGACGAGGACATGCATTAAGAACGCGAAGGAGAAAACCACTCTGATACCACTGATCTAGATTTTATGAGAAGAACAAAATGAAAAAATATCATTATTATTCTTAACATAGAAACACAAGGAACAATAACATATATACATTAAAACTGGCTTCTATTCAATAAGGAAATATGTTGAAACTATAAAATGTAGACTGAAAACAAGATTGCTAGAATGGTGGTGGCTTATCTATGAGAAGAGATGTGAGGGTTGCGCTCATTCACAAGAAAATGGTTACAATTAGGCTCTCCAATACTTTTTAAAATAAACACGAATACAAAACCCTAGAAATCCAAAAACCTAACCCTAGGATATGGAGCGCCAAAAGTCATACGGGCCTCATTGGGGTAAGTTAGTACATCGACTTCCCTGGGTCATAACTTTTTCATACGATCTTATTTTTAGTCGCATGATAGCCTGTTGGAAAGGTATATCTGAGGAATACACATTTTTCCATCACACTCTATCTAAATCCTATAGTGTGACTGTGGAGAGCCCTAAAAACCTTGTTTAGGGCCTCAAAATAGCCCCGGATGTTTGGGACCCGAAAACTAGAAAAAAACTGCGAAACTGAAAAAATGCCACAATGAGACAATTGGAATAGTTTGGAGGCCACTGAAATCCATATGGATCAATCAAGTTCCATCCTAAAGAACCTAATGAAACAAAGTAAGGTGAGCGCCTCTTTCATTCACAGATGTGGGTGAAGGGTACTCCACTACACTTCCTTGTTGATAGTGGTAGCCAAAAGAGCTTCATCTATGTGGAGGTCGTCAAGTGGTTGGATTTACCAACAAAATCAAAACCACAACCATACATCATTAGATACATCCTCCAAGGGATTGATCTCTGCGTCAGCCAACAATGTCACCTGGCCTATGACATCAAGCCCTTCAAAGATGAGGTATTGCGTGATGTTGTCTCCCTTGAAGTTTGTGATGTTCATTTGGGACAACCTTATTTATGGAAACTTCATGTTGTATGTGAGTCTAGGCCTCATAGTGTTATTATTAATTTGGACATAAAATTATATAGGATACCTGAGGTAGTCCCATCCACCACCATTTCCTTGATCTCTTCCAAGAAATGATGGAAGGTCATCTCTTAGACCAGAAAGTTTGTCTTCATCATGATTCACACTCAAAGTGAGTGGAAGGTTGCAGCCACATCCATGGTCTCCATGATAGGTCTCTGCATGTAGCAGAATCAAGTGGATAAGTTCGTGGAAGATTACAAATAAATCATCTCCTCATCTACTGGGGTACCCCTGCACTGTTAGGTCAAGAAATTAATTGATATGACCCCTGATGCACCACTACCCAATGGGCCAGTCTATCACCTCTCTCTTTCAGAAAATGAGGAAGTCAAGCACCAAATCCAAGAGTTGTTCTAAAAGGAGCACATCCACCCAACATCATCACCTTATGAATACCAAATGTGCTTGTGTAGAAGAAAGACGAGACCTTGTGACTCTGCATTTATTACTGAGTCCTAAATAAAACCACAATTAGGAATCAGTACCCAATTCCATGAATTGATGATCTCCTTGACCATCTCAAGGGGGCGAAATAATTTAGTAAGATTGATCTGAAATCCGACTATCATTAGGTCCCAATAGAGAAGACTGATGTATGGAATACTTCCTTCAAGTTCGAATAAGGTATTTTTGAATGGTTGGCCATGCCCTTTGGCTTGAAAAATGCCCTAACAACTTCCATGAGGATGATGGAAGATTTATTGCAACCTTTCACCAATACGTTTTTGGTGGTGTATTTGGATGATGTCCTCATCTTCAACAAGAATTGGGTGGAACAGTTGCAACGTATTTAACAGGTTCTGCACACTCTGCGACAACAAAAGCTATCTGCAAATTTGGAAAAATGTTCCTTCATCATGAACATGGTCCAATACCTAGGTTACATTGTTGATGAGAAAGGGTGTGCATGTTGATCCAACCAAGATATAGGTCATTCGTAACTGGCTATCCTCGACCACACTCACTGAGCTTCATAGATTCTTAGTCCTTTCCAATGTTTTTTGCATGTTCGTGTTGGGATTCTCCCACA
>SNQJ01S0059772.1:31963-45377 GCA_010110895.2 Picea sitchensis | reverse complement strand
TATCAGATGAGATTGAAGAATCAATGCATGAAAGTAATTCTTTGTTACCTGTCATGTGATTGCTGCATCCACTGTCCAGCAACCAGAGATCTTTAGGTTGTTGTTCAGTCTTGTGGCAAGAGAGAAACATACCTCTTGAGTTTTCTCCTGTGTGATTTGACACATGTGCTCTGCCTGAGAGCTGATCTTTTTGCTTCCTCCTGCACTCAGATTCATAGTGCCCATACTTTTTGCAGTAATAGCATTGTATGCTTGTTTTGTCATTTGATCTTCTCCCTCTTCCTCTTTGAGGCTGGAAATTCTGATGTTGATTTTGTTGTTGTTGTCTTTGACCTTGAAAATTTTGATTTAGATATTGTTGTATGTTACCTCCACTCGAGTGAGGGTTACTTTGATTGCTCCCTCTTCCTTGGTGACCTCTGCTTCTTCCTCTGCCTATCCCTCTGTTGAAGGAGAATTGATTTTTGAAAGCATTGGAGATTGACTCATCTGTGAGAAGCAGTCTAGTCTCATGTGTCATTAGAGAACCAATTAATTCATCTATTGAAAAACTTGACAGATCCTTGGATTCAAGGATTGTTGTTACAACCATTTCAAATTTATTTGGTAAAGTTCTGAGAATTTTCTCAACAATTCGTTGATCAGTGATGGTTTCACCAATCAGTTTGATATGGTTCACGATTCCCATGACTCTGGTCATGAACTGATCCACATTTTCAAACTTTGTCATCCTTAGAGTCTCAAATTGCGTTCTCAAGGTCTGCAGTTTAACTGTTTTGACCCTGCCATTTCCTTGGTAGGAAGATTTAAGGATGTCCCAAGCCTGTTTGGAAGTACCGACGCCTGTGATCTTTGAGAAAATCGAATCATCCACAGAATTTTGAATCCATAATTTCGCTTTATTTTCTTTGTTCCTCAGTGTTGCCTGAGCAATTCTCTATGGATTTGTCATGGCAGAAAGGGAGGCTGGATCTAGTTCCACATATCCAAGATCCAACAGATCCTGGTACTCTTGTGCTTGCAATAAGAATCTCATCTGAAGAGACCAAAACTCATAATTCTTTCCCAGAAGAATCGGACCCTGAGTTGGTCCTAAATTAGTAGACGATGCCATAAAAAAAAATTGCACAAAAAATAGAGGGAAATTTCGTATTTACCTCCGATCACCGAAACGCCAATTGTTGATGAGAGCTTATCGGCCTTGAATTTTCCTTTGTCACGGTGAAATGTGACCACGCACCTTGTGTTAAAGCGCTACAGGATTTTTCGGTTCTTTGACTTTCAAATTTTCGAAATGCGAATTTTGCCTCTGGACAAATCAACGGTCCAGATCTTCTTGTGATATGGCGGTCCATATCTTATCAAGATATCATGAATCAGGACTTTGTGAACCCTGATGATGAGCTCTTCTGATTCCTCGATTCCTTGATCTCTGATTTTTCGATGGTGTTTTCCTTTCGGGACTTTCTCGATTCCTTTGATCTCCGCCACGCGTCCCAATAGATGGACGACTCAAATCTGCTTTGGAGGTTTCACCGTGGATATTCCCGATCCCTTGTTTTGACGAGATAACGTCAGCTGGGCCCAAAAATGGAGCTTTCCTCCTGTCGAGATTTCAGACTTTGTAGTTCCGAAATTCTTGTGTTTCTTGTCCTCAGGATTCGCGAAACATCGAATCTCAATGTGTTGATGGACTCTTCCCTTTCGAGACTTTTTCGGATCCCTCGGATTTACGCCACGCGTCCCCTCAAGATGGACGGTCCTCATCATTTCGCGACTTGCGACTCCAAAGTTTCTGTCAACTTGAAAACCCCGGTTGCCTAAACATCGACGGTTTCCTCGATGTCTGCCACGTGTCCAAACAAATGGACGGCTGTGATCTTATCGCTATTTCATTAATCACGATTTCATGAGTTTAGAACTCTTCTTGCGACGGTCTTTCAAAACCGCGAACTCCAATATGCCGATTTGATGGCACTCAGATCTGCTGACCTGTCCTCTGAGATGGATGACTCACAAGTCCTCTCGAGATTTCATGACTTCATAAGTCAAAAATTTCTCCTGTGCGCTCCAGAGGACTAAACCTCGTGTGCATTCTCGCTGATCTAACGGCTGAAATTATTTCGCCTTTTTCATGCTCTCTTCATCCCTTCTGAACTGGTTTCCCACTCTGGATCCATTCGTAGGATGAATTTTATGGCCTCAGTGGTTGTTCTTTGCACCTGAGATGCGTTCTTTACTCCTGTGGAAGAAAGATTTGTGAATCTTTCAAAGATTTGAAATAATTTCACGAGTTCTTCGTTCTCTGATACAATCTTTGATAGATTTGAGAGAATTTCGAAAAACTTTAAACGATTCTACCTTCTGCAGGAATCTTTAATGATTTTGAATGAATTCTTCGAGTTCTTTAAATGTGCTTCCGTCCTGCAGCTCTTCTTCGTGAATCTTGATGATTCTTGAAAATATTACAAGAATCTTTACTGTTTCTTCCTTCTGCAATCTCTTCTTCCTCGTTCTTTCGAGGATTGTACACTCTGCTTCGACGCGTGAGCTTCTTACGCTGATATTTTGAGCATATGACGGTCTTCTTCCTCATGGAAGTTTACTGCGAGAATCTTTCGAGAGTATGACGGACAACTCTCCAAGACTTGTGAAAAGTCTATGTCAAATGATTCTCGAGATCCATGAAGTTCTGCGCTGTGAGGATCATGTTTCTCTCCAGCCTGTGTGAAGAGGCTTACTGCTGTAGCTTTGATACCATGATAAATTGTGAAGCAAGAAATGCAGAGAGAAATAATAGAACATAAAACAGTATATTAGAATATATGAAGAAGAGTACAATGAGAAGTAAGTCTGAAGAAGTTAATGAATAAGATACTATGAAAAGGGAAATAGCTGAGCTAAATAGGCTCAAGCAAATCAAGAATAGAAAGTACAGCTAGCCAGGACAGCTGGCAGTGTACAGTTATCCTGTTGAGGATACATTATATTTAACAACGTCGACATTGGTGAATGCCTTTACTCACCAGCTATCATTGTGCACTTGTTTATTGACATGGATGAAGCCCGAAGTTTATCGACATCAACGTTCCAAAGGAAAAATTATCTCATATGGTGCACTTGTATCCCAGCATGGCCAATGCTTGACGTGCATCGACATTGGCATTCTTAAGAGATGATTGTCAGAGATCGGGGAAAATCAATTTCAGCAGGAAAAAAGATAGCTTAAAAATGATATGTATCGAAATCTCTCCTTTTTCAAGTGTTTTTATTCCCCATCCTTCTCTCCATTCTAGCAGTAATTCATGCCATGTTCAGGACTCGTTTAAGTCAATAAAATTAAAGAAAAACACTCCAAAACTGATCATGGTCATGTGAAAATCATAACCTATGGATAAAATCAAAGAAAGTGGTACCCCAAAAATTTGATAAATTTTGAGGGCTTGTTGAATCTCATCATAATGTTTTGTTATAGAAACTGTATCGCTAATGTTTCAATGACATGAATAAAGGGAATATATTCGGACCGCCTTGTAAAGTAATCATTTGTTGTGAGTATGTATTTGTGTTGTTTTGATGAGTTCAGATTTATCTCTCCTATAATATTTATTCCCCATTTCTCAAAGGGTATAGAAATAGTCACTAGTTGTAATGGGATGGATACCTTCTTCTCTTTTCTAGCACTCATCTAAGAAGCTTTGAATTGTATAACATACATGTAGGTGTCCCTAAATAACGTTGTCCAATAATATCCCTCCCTTAATCTTTTGTGAGTAGTGGTTTCTCCTGCGAAGTGTCCTCCCGTGGGACTGTTATGAAGTTCCTTTAACACTCTCTCAGCATCTACTTTTTTGAGACATCTTAGTAACACACCATCATAATTCCTACGAAAGAGCACATAATTTATGAGATGGTACTAAGTGAAATTTAACCCAAGTGCTCTCCTTTCTATAGGATTCAAGTGCTCAGGGCAGGTAACATGATGAAAGAAATAGTATATGTCAGTATACCGGGAGTCTTGTTCAGGTGAGATATACATTACTTCACTACAGCATAAGGAAAATTCATTATCCCAACCCGAATTCTCTAATTCTATCAGGTCTTGGGATTTTGCAACTAGTTTACACAACCCTTGGCCTCTTAATATGTTTTTTTTTTTAATGTTTAGACCTAACTCTTGGATGACATTCGTCCAATTACCTCTCCTTTCTCCCATTTCTTGTTGCGTGAAAAGAGACCTTATTGTTGGGTTAGGAACTATAACCTTAGTATGTTTCTTTAGGATATAGGTTCTGAAGTTCATTAATTCCTTATAAACAACATAAGCTTTTTTTTCAATGGATGGGTAATTAAGTTCTAACCCTTGGATATTTTTTCTCATAAACAAGATAGGGGATTCATTATTTTTGTCATTATTTTGAGTGAGAACAACAACTAAGGAGTGAACAGAGGTAAAATATAAAGAAATTTTTTGTTGTTGAAATAGAGGCTCCATAGAACACGATCTTGAGAGAAAACAAATTTGATTTCATTAAAGGAATTTCTTCCATCCTCACTCCATTTGAATTTTTATCTTTGCATACCATTTTTTGTAATGGCTTGATTATTTCTACAGAATTAGCTGTGAATTTCCTCACGAAATTGATCCTTCCAAAGAAATATTGCATGACCTTCTTATTGTGAGGAAGAGGAAGCTATGGAATGTCCTTTATGTGTTCAGGGTGAATATTTATCCCATATTTAGAAATAATGTGACCTAACATTTTTCCTTCTTCTAATTCGAATATGGTTTTTTTTAGGTTCAGGGATATCTCGTACTTCCTACATCTCTCACAAATTTGGGTAAGATGGGAGATGTGGTCTTCTCTATTCTTGGAGTAAACTGTGACATTTTCTAAGTATACCATCATGCATTTATTGATCATCGCCCTAAATTCCACATCCATTTCTCTTTGGAAAGTCTCTCCTGCATTAATCAATCTGAATGGAATGCGATTATAGGTGAACATACCCCATTTAGTTCGAAAAGTTGTCTTCAACCTGTATTCTTCCAATACCAAAACTTGGTTATACCCCGAGAATCCATATAGAAGTGAGAAAATATCAGATCCAAATACAATGTGTAGGATTTGTTCCATGGAGAGAATGACATAGTTGTCTTTTGTTGATTCCCTATACAAATTTATGAAATCTACTCATAAACAGATTTTTCCTAACTTATTTTTAGCAGGCACTAAGTTAGCTACCCATGCAGAATGTCTCACTTGAAATATTGTATTGGCATCCATTAGTTTTTTTATCACTTTCTGCATTAGGGGTTCCAGAGACAGATGAAATTTCCTTAGTTTTTGTTGGAATGACTTGACCTTGGGTCTAAGTGGGATGGTGTGTTGGATGATCCTAGTATCATACGTTACAAATATTGGTAGGACCAGGTGAAAACATCCTGATACTCTTTAAATAAATTTAGGTAAGCATTCTTTTCCTTAGGGTAGAGTGATTTTTCAAGGTTGATATTCTTGGGATTATCAACAGTTCCTATATTTATGACCTCATAGGCACGACAAGAACTTCTTGGGATGTTTAAATTGTTATCATAAATTGAAGAGGTTTTCGAGGTTGAATACTTCCTTAGGCATGGTGTGATGTTTGGGTTCAGTTGTTTTTGTCCCTTTCTCCATTATGTTCTCCATATTCATGCTCAATGAGTATATTTTGAAAAAATTCATCATCAATATCCAGATCCATAACATTTTCTTCATTGTTCAAGAAAGATATAATTTGTTCGTCCCCTTCAAATACCCTCCAATTGGTGATGTTATCGAGGATGGAAGGTTTGTATAAAAATTCTATGGTGAACCTAGAAGCTTCATAATCTTCAAGGGGGGGTAATCGTGAAGTTGTAGTTGCAAGAGAATCAATGAGTATATTCTTTGCTTGAGGGATTACTGTAATGTTAAATACTGGAAAGGTATCTATCAACCTATGTACTTCTTGCTAGTAATTTCTTAAGTGAGGGTAGTGACAATGGATGGTGTTCTTTACCTGCCTGATTATGATCTCCAAATCACCGAAGACAACTATTTCCTTGATATTTAGGTCCATATATTTCTTAATTCCTTGAACCAGTGCCTCATATTCAGTAGTATTGTTTGTGCATTCTAACTCTAATCTACATGATACAAAGCTACATTTTCCTACTAGATTAATAAAAATGCATCCTGCACCAACCCCTTTTTGGGACTTGGATTTGTCAAAGAACAGAGTCCAGATATGAGAAGTGAAGTTTGGTTCTTTCTTTTTCAATTCCACCTTAGTAATTTCTTTTTCATATTTTACGATTTGAGCATGAAGATTTAACTATGGTTTAATACATCACTCAATTATTTCTAAGTTTTCTTGAAGCAACAACTCTGACTTCTGTGAGAAAAATACTTCAAATAAGAATGGTGAGAAATTAACAAAGTTAGATTCACAAGAGTAATTTCATAAGAAAAGGAATTATGTAGAAGAAGGTTCTTTAGGAGCTTCCACGTCAATGTCATTATGTTTCAAATATGTTTCCCTATTGATCCTAAACATTTTATGGTTTCCCTTTAGTGATAAACATAAGTGGGACCAATCCGTGTTGAAGTATTCATGTAATTTTTTGGACCTGTCCCTACTCAACAACATCCCATAAGCTTCTAAACTATCTATAACAATGATGTCAATGACTTGGTGGAAGTTTTGGTTAGAGGAAATCCAGATCATAGCATCTTTCAATTCCTCAATTACCTTAACATTAGTTCTATCTAGTTGAATAATATGTGTGTCACATTTGGCAGGAGTAGAATTCAGTTTCTTGCATACTAACAAAGGAATCACATTTGAGGAAGCACTAGAGTCAACTAAGCAGTTGTGCATATTTTTTCTATAAATTTCGAAGGTTAACAAAAATGGTGGGACATATGACTGAGGTTTCCTATCGATATACATCGTGTTTACGTTAGGTTTCCCAGTTTCCATAGAGTTTCCTTTACCCATGCTTAGATTTTGATTTGTATTTAACATAAGATTGCCATCCTCCTTTAAATCTTGTAACAACAGATCCTTTTGTTGAGTAATTATGCATAAGTCTATCTCAAAAATATTGACTTTCAATTTCTTTAGATCTTATACCACGTTATAATATAGCTATAATGTTTCATGAGTCTAGGACTTTGGGGAAGGATTAGGTGGTGGGGTTGGATGAGCCAAGGAAGTGGTTTTCTGAGGTTTCCTAGGATCTTGTGCTATAACAGGTTGATTTCGCCTGATTGGTCCCTTTCTCCTAGTTTGGACTACCAAAACTTCCAGTGATTCTTCTTCTTCATTAAGACTGTCAAAATATGACCTATGAATGACATCCCATAGAACCGTGTTTTTTTTTCCAGTGTCTCACTAACCTAATTCTCTGTAACATTTTATTTTTAATCATTGGGTTGTTCAGTTAGGGCACAATCATCCAAGAAATGATTGACCAACACTTTCATGGCATTAATCCATTAAGGGAAGTCCTTTTTTGAATGATGTTATTGGTGGTAATTACAATAAGAATCATAGGCCACTTCACCTAAGTCAATGTTTAATTTATAAGGTGGAAGCTCTATGTGTTACACATTAAAACGACACACTTAAGTGTCACAAGTCTCGCAATGTGTTGTATGCACCTTGTTAAGTGCCGCATGCACTTTGTCAAGTGTCATATGCACCTTAATAAGTGTCCCATGCACGTTTCCAAGTGTCACAACTTGTTGACACCATGAAAAACATTTTCCATGATCCCTAAGTCATGTTGGAGGAAGAAACCCATCATTTCAAGGTCAAAAACATGATTTTTACTTGACAATTCGACCATTTTTTGGGCATTTATGAAGGGTGGTGTCCCCCTGTCCATGTACAGGGAGCATTGATTCTCCCATTTCTATGTTAAGGGAGTTCCATGGGTTCCTTGTCTCTAACTTAATGGGAGCACCATGGGCACCTTGTATCTAACTTAGGGGGAGCACCACTTTGGTTAGAGGAAAATATGGAGAATCCCACCTTTTCCCAAGGGACATATCTGAAGAGATGAGTTTGGTTTTGCTCAAATAATATTCTATGGATATATTTTAGGATCAAATCCCAACTCATGGAGCCATATACTCAACAACTTCCCCAAATATCCCATGGTGGTTGAGACTCCCAATCCTATAAATTGAAGGTGTTTCCAAGGTAAAAGGGAGGAAGATTTCAGGTGTCAGACCTTTGATCATGAGAAAAGGAAATTCATTGAAGCATCAACATTTCATGCAAGGGTTGGATGAGGAGAGCTTGGAGACTATTAACTTGGCCTATTCCTTTCATTATGTTTCCCATTGTAATGTTTTTGCTTAGGTCAAATCAAGTATATATAGATATGGTTTTTATATAACAAAATCTAGTATAAGTAGGAGAGTTTTACATTTTGTTTTAGGTCTCGTTGATCGTTGAAGGAATTGGAACAACGAAGAAAAAGGACGGAGCAACGAGGAAATTTTTTGGGAAATGGGTAAGCCTCCCTTATTATATCTATAGGTTAATGAGCTATACCTATAAGGAAAGTAGCAACCATTTGTTTACTTATTTCTTTGTACCAAAGAAGGGGTCTTGATCCAAAGGGGAGCTTAACCTTTCTGCAGGGTAAGATTTCTCATAACAGAAAAATGGCGACTCCAGTGGGGAAGGAATTTGATTAGTCTTTCCTTTGGTTCATCTAAAACCCTTTTTTATGAATGGAAAATTTTTTTTATGCTTGATTATAAGTCATTTACGCTTCCCTCCTCTTCATCAAGAAGTTTTTAGAGTCATTGACTAAGTCTCTTCTGAGTGTAAATGTTTTTGTTCCTTTTTCAAGCACTTTTAGGACCAACACTTCCCCATAGGCTACCAAGGTGCCACTATCCTGACATGAGCTCCCCGTTTGTCTTATAGGGAGTTCCATAGCAATATATTCCTTTGGTAAAAGGGGCACCAATCTCTCCTTTTAGGTGGTTTCATGAAGTTCTACTTTGTTTTTCTTAGTTTGTTGTTAAGAGGCTTTTAACCCATAGTCTTTTGGCTTTTATTTGACTTTGTTTTGATTGAGAAATTGAAATTCATCACTCATTTTATTTTCTTATTTGATTTTTCAAACTTATCCTAGTTGTGAAATTGTATGGTCCCCTTGGGTTAAAACCATCCCTTGGTTCATCCTACCTTCCAATTCTCTGATATTCATCTCGCAAAGTTTTTAGATTGCTTGATTGTTTGAAAGTTTTTATCAACTAGAGTTTGCAAAGGTTGTTTGGTATTGAGAACCTTTTTTATTCATTGAAACATCTTTCTTTTTGAATGATTAAGAATATCCTGTCTACCAAAATCCAACCTTGAAAAGTGATTCTTGTTTCTCTTTTTTTGAATATTTTCAAGAGTGTTTGTCTTCTTTATATTTTATATATTTGAGTTCCTGATTGAACAAGTTGTGAAGTAGATTCTTATACTTGATTTATTTCAATTCACATTAGTTTTATGAGTGAACTTTGTTTGGTTTATTTTTTTCATCTCCTTTATTTATGTCAAACATTCATCTCTTTCATTCCACTTGAAATTTAAGAAGAATAAAATTTTGCATATCTCATTGCACACATGATTGAAAAAAGAAATCTTTGCATTCTTTAGGAAATTGGTTTTGGTAGATGTTTTGAAAGAGCTAGTTTTGCATGTGCATTTGGATTTTGGAAACATTTGCTTGGAAGCTTGGAATCATGTTTCTCCTAGAAATTGAAAATTTGCATAAAATTTGAGTACTTTCTTTTGTTAAGAAGAATATGACTCTTCTCCTTCCCATAAATAGAATTTATCGAAAAGAAGGACTTGCATCTCATTTTTTTTCATTCTATTGGAGTCAAGTCTCACACATCACCAGTTTCATCTCCTTGAACCTTATGATTAAAAATCCATTAAAATCAATGAGGTGATAATAAAATCAACCTGAATAGTTTTTGGTTTTTATCACACCAACAGTAGCACAGGATTAGGGTCTTTGGACTAAGAAAATTGAGTAAATCGTCTAAGAATACTAAATAGATTGTAGAAAAGTAAAGAGTGAACAAATCCAATTTATGTATAAGCGTATCTGGGAACCCCCTCTAACATAGGGGATAAACACGAGGTCACATGTGAAAGAGCAACATATATTACCCCTCCAAATCTTGACCAATCATAGTGGAAAGAGCATATATTGGGGGTTCTTCTTGAGAAACCATTGGTTTCATTTGGTCTTGGTGCTTCATGAATCCTGAATTTATTCAAGGTCCTTAGGAGTCTTATCAGTCCACTTTTTTTCAATTCTCTTGAATAATTCTAGACTTGATATCCTTCCCATACGTTCGGACCTAACTATCGATTGTAGCCACCCAGAGGCTGACTGCGAATAGGTATCCTTAGTAGCCTTTCCTAAGTATCTACAGAGGTGAATGTGTGGGGATTCCCATGGTACCTGGGGTATACATTATCTCACACTTTCACTATCCTTGGATGGTGATCCTACGAAAGAGAGGTTTTCTTCCACCGAGCAGGACTGTTACGTGGAGGTCATGGTAACTGCTTCTCATTTCTTCGTTGGCAAATTGATATCTCGTCTTCGAAATATCCTTTATATATTATTTTCTTGGTTGGTTTCCTATAGATTTTTTTTAGGAGGTGTGTTTCTCTTAGGGTTCTATTGTAGAAGAAAACAACCTCCCAAATATTGTATTATAATAAATTGGGGACCCTTATATTTTAAATTTCGAAAAATAAAATTTTATTTTACTCAAACATTGTTTTCCGTTTTGTCAATTTTGGTCATACTCTTAACTTTTGTGAGTTTCATTCAATCATTAACGTGATTTTATGTTTTGTATGTTTCTTATTACATAAGGTTTTGATTAAAATTTTGGATTTCAAATTTTTTTATTTCACATATTCCTTATTATTTATTCTCGTTTATATACATTTCAAAGAGCTACAATATTTGACAAGCTACATTTTTTTATTATCTATTGTCGATTTTAAAACCAATTCTCTAAACATTTATCAATCATAATCTATAAAATCCTACTTAGCCTGTCATAACTTTGATATCTACGATCTATAAATATATTTGTAATATCTTGGTGTGGTACGTTAGGCTTGAACCGATCATCATAAATTAAAATCAAGTTAATGGAACATTAAATCAAGGTCCTTTCAAACTGCATACACACATTACTCCTTTCCTGAAGTGTATTGATTCAATTTCATGAAGAGTTGTGAACTGCATCACCATATTCGTGAATTATTACCTATGGCGTTTCTTCCTCGGAATAAGTTTTTTGTTTCAAGTATTGAAGAATTGTTTTCATTTACTTGCAAGCGAGAGTCTGTAAGGTTTTGTTTGTGAAGGTTTTACGAACTGTATCCTGTCAATATGGGAATGATTTCTAGAGTAGAACCTGGTGTCGAGCTTATTGAAGCTTGTGAAGATTATTTTCCAGCTTTCGAAAGGCTTGGTTGATTAATTTTTTTTTTCATGTTTAATGGTTACAACGCGCAGGTCACCAAATCTTTTGCTCGAACTTTCAATGGTGAACGCGCTAAAATTGGGGATATAGAATTACAACTAGATGAAGAAGTAATAGCTAGAGTGACTAATTTTCCATTAAAATGGGAATGTTGGTCTAAAACCAAAAGGGTGAAGGATATTCCTTGGTCTGAAATCCTAGTTCCTCCCGAATGCAAATACAATTAATAAGGTATGCCGATATCTTCAATTAAATAAAAATGGCATTTTCTATTAGTATTTATTAAGGGATTTATCACCCATGAGGCCATATATAGCCTTTTCTTTATTTATCACTTTCGTATTTTAATGGTATTCATGGATTATGAATTGAACATGTCGGCATTATTGCTTAAAATCTTGTCTAAAATGACACATTTATATCAGAGAAAGAATAACGGTTCAGAAATAAATGTCTTTCATCATGGTTTAGTGAAAACTATGATTGAATTTCAGTTAAAAGAGAATGGTTAATCTTTGGGAAACGTTTGTGAAAATAAATCACTTTCAGGTAAATTCTAAAGCATGTTTACAGTCTCACTTTTTTGAATATGAAACCCCATATCTTGTAGAAGATATTGTTCTTCCTTACCATCACATTTCTCCTCCTCAACAAAACACTGGATGGGTTACTTACAGTCAAATTGTCAAGCTTATCTTTAGTCCAGAATCATGTGTTTTCAGTGAAGCACCTCAGGTTTCTTTTGAAGCTTCCAAGAAAAGAATAGTATCCTCTCTTGCATCTGAATGTGACCCACCTATGACCACAAATAATGATGTTTCCATTAGTCTAGTTGATTTTATGAACAAAAGACAAGGAAGGAAAATATCAAGAATGTTCAGAAATAAGTCTAGGAAAACTTCAAAATTTACTTCTCCTATTCAAGTTGAGAATAAAGAATTTATTACAAATCAAGATGTTTCTTCCCCACAACATGTTTCTTCCCAGGAACCAATTGAAAATCTTGCTAAAGAAAAAGAAAAGGAAAGAATTGAAACCGGTCCCAATCTGGAGGTCTTCTTATGAAAGGACAAACATTATACAGTGGTTCTTGTCCTACATGTTAATATAATTGATTTGGAATTAGAAAATCAAATTCTTAGATCAAAAAATAAATCTTTGATTGATAGCCAGAGAAGACAGGTTGCAACTTATAAACAAGATAATAAGAAAGAAGAAGTTAACATTAACTCACCAAGAGTTAATATTTTCGTTAATTCAGAATTCAGGATTGTTCCCAGTAACACTCAGTGATAAAAATGTTTTATTTATTGGTATGAGTTTAGCTTTTTTATTTATTTTAGTTTTCATTTTCGTTAATTTTAGTTAATAAAAGAGTAGCTAGAGAATTTCAAATTTTGTAGCAACTCTAATATTTGTTTTTTATGTTTTATTAATTTATGTTTTCCTTTTATTTTGTTTTACAGGTGTAAAAATATTGTCCTGGAAAATATGGGAAATGAGAAAATTAGTTTCCAGACAGAATTCTAAAATTGAACAATTAGTAGTTTTTGTTTTTATGTACTTATTTAATTTAGTTTGGAGAATTAGACAAATTTTTTATTTTCCCATTCTAAATGGATAATTGTTTATGGTTATGGAAGTTAATTTCAATTTTTGAATTCCTTCAATATAAAACAATGAAGGAAAAACAATTTTGGGAGGAGTTTCAGTTTTTTCAAAGAGAACAAAGCTTATGCACTGCTATACAAGTTTATGTTTTGTTACATTATTCTTAATTTCTTTGTGAATTTGAATATTAATACAAGCAATCGATATTTGGTACTATTATTGATATTCAAGTGTTCATT